>CM021103.1:710275501-710442174 GCA_007115665.2 Sequoiadendron giganteum
GACAAACATGGTTCCCAAATTCACTGGGAACAATGTGATATTGGCTAAAGAACATATCAAAAATTTCAATGCTTTCATACAAGATATTGGTATAGAATATGAGGATGTAAATATGAGATTATTCATGATGTCACTAATTGAAGAAGCAAGGGATTGGTTCAATGGTCCACCTGATGGTTCAATTGATTCTATAGAAGAATTTTAGAATCAATTTCTAGAGAAATATGGGAATCAGTGTGCCCCTGAGTTTTCCCTGCATAAATTGATAAGTATTCAAAAACACCAAAATGAGTCATTTTATGATTTCAATCAAAGATTTTCCAAATTTTATAATAAGATATCGCATGGGTCTAAACTCACTAATCCAGTAGCCCTATGTATTTATCTAAAAGAATTTGATCCTAAAACAAGGTGTGAACTCATAAAATGATGCCCTAGAAGTTTAACTGAAGCAAAAAAAATAGCATTGACCATTGAGAATAACATAAAGGTTGTAGGGATGACTGGCAAGAGGGATAGTGTTAGAGTTCCCCAAAAATTTAACAATCCCTAGAATAAGCAGGAGAATTAATATAGAAATGAATGACCTAGATTGCATGATATACCATAAAACACAAACTATAAAGATGGGAAACCCATAATTGACCAACCCAAGAATAAAGAAACTTTGGACCCCTTAAAGAAAAAAGGAGCCTATATGGTCAATAACAACTCTTGGTGTCAAGTTTGCAAGTTGCCTCATTCCTTGGATCATTGTGTTGTAGCACAATCAATACAAGAAGAATAGATTCCATATGAAAATGAAGAGGAAGATCATACTATATACTTGATTTCACATACCCTTCATCCAATAGAACATGAATATTCATCCTCAATAGATGAATCCTATGAGTATGGTGTGAATAACCAAAGATACAACATTCACATGGAAGAACAAAAAGTTTACTTTGATCAAGAGAAAGAAAGTAATGATGATTCACATCATCCTTACATACCACCTAAGTCAAATAAGTCAAGATTGAGGATACTGACTGAAGAAGAGATCAAAGAGTTAACTACTGTTGTAGTAGAGAACACAAAAATAAATTATAGGCTAAGAAATAGAATGATAAATATAGATGAGGGCACTCCAAGAGGACTATTTGTGAAAGAAAAGGGAACAACTCAGGAGAAACCAAAGAAGGTAGAGAATAAGGAACTCAATAATAATGAACAAAGACATGTTCCCAAAGAAGAAGAAAAGGAGTTGTAAAAAAGTAAACATGAGCATGATGAAACTAATAAAAAGGAGAAAGAAGAAAATAAAGGAGATCCACTAGAACAAAAGAAGGTAGCCAAAATAGAAAACGCCTCTTCATTTGACTTCAGACAAGCATTTTCTTAGGTGAAGATGTTGTTGGAGTGAAAAATACACTAAGAGGGGGGGGTGAATCAGTGTCATGAACTGATTTGACAAATTTTAAAGAAAATGAAAAAAAACATATTTATGTTCTCATTTATCAATGATTAACTCATCCATATATTGAATGCAATCACATATAACTGAAATGAGAAGTATGGCAGTGAAACTACATAATAAAACATTCACACAATAAATCAGAGGAACCACAAATGAGAAAAGTGACACAAGATATGCCAAGTGGAAAACCCTCCCAGGGTGGAAAAACCACTCCTAAACTGCTGCATTATTAGGCTTATATTTGAAAAACCACTTTTAAAAATGACTTATAGGTTGATTTCTGAGAACCAAATCAAGTAAACACCAATTTCAAGGAACACCAACCCCTTTTCAATTTACAGAAGATACAATGATGCAAAGGGTCTCTTTGTTTCCCTCTTTTCTCACAAGTGCCTCTCAATAGACAATACCTAAACCTCAAGGTTCTGAGTTGAGCCTCTTGAATTCTAGTCATTGTCCAATCTTAAGACAACTTGTTATTTTCTCTTATTTCAGATTTTCAAAATCAAAGTATTTCATATCTATACAAATAGATCATTCATACAATGTTGTATTCAATCTCTCTTCTTTTTTGTCATTACAATAAAAAAACATATGTATTTTTCCATCAATAGAGGTATTACCACTATGGAAAATTTTTGTCAAATTTCTTTTCCAGGTATAATTAAAGATACAAAAATTTTGACCAATATCTACGAGGTATGATCCGAGTGACAAAGAAGTATCAACTAAAAAGAAATATTTCTTTTGACAGAATGTGCAAGAACAAGTATATTAATAAAATAACTCCAAAACCCTCAGAGCTCGTGAAAGGTGGATGTAATAACTTTTATTTTGAATCTTTAATCAAGGTTTTTCTTTCAAGAAAGCCAATGTGTCAATTTTTCATTTGATCTTAGAACCCTGGAGAAAACAATAATAGATCATCTGCACCAATAAAAGCTTTTTTTAAAGGAGAAAATGAGCAATAATACCCTTTTTGGATCAGATTTCAAAAGACCTTATTTATCTATTCAAATGAATCTCATAATCACAAATAAACATTATTTTCCAACAACCCATAATGAGAAAAGTAGAGTAATCGAAATCATGTCATGCCTTGCAGAAAAGCACTCTATCAAAAAAAAGTAACTGCCTTATGTTTGTTTAAATTGATAGCTTTCTTCAAAGAAAGAATGATGATACCTATTTGAGCAGCAATAGAGTGACAAGTAAATACCAGTTAGATTTGATATATGCCCTGGTCATTATCTACCTTTTTCCTTCCTTGACAGTGCCCTCCTGACAACAACTAGATTTGAGCTCGACCTGTTCCATCCTTCCAAGCTCGTGTTCACTCATTACTATCCCTATCATTGTTCTCACAAAAGGCAGAGGCATTTGCAGCAAGACACAAGTGACAAAGAAACAACTGAGTGTAAACTTCCATGGCGGCGACAAAGCAAGGGTTTCCACCCATCTCAAAAATAAAACCAAAGACAATGCTTTCCCTAATCTCTTCTACAAACCATTCGATGCTTTAGACAAAAATTGATAGCTTTTGAAGTCCGAAAATAAAAACATAATGATTATCAAACATATCATAAGCATCAAGTCTATGGTTATTACAACTACTAAGTATGTCGACACTTATCATCACCTTTGGATTGCATACTGAACATCAATTCAAACTTTACCACCATATAAAATTTAAATGATGTCCTATGATCAAACAAAGAAAATGTCGAGCACTATTATAACTTAGAACTCGAAAAATCAATAATTTCAAATAGACCAATAGGTCAATCACTTATGACTTTAATCAAATTTAGTCAATAATGCAATTTCCAACTTTATCAAACATGCCAACTAACTTTACCCATAAAGAATTATTACCAATGGTTGATCCCCATGTCACTTTCAAAGTGACTTTATAATTATGTCAACATACTTGTAGTCGGCCTTAAGGCCTAAGGAATTAACAATTATAGAACCCGATATAGGTATGACTTATTTCTAAGTCATGTTCAAATGAGAGTGAGTCAAGAATAATGCTTCAAGACATCATTATAGAAAGTGCCATGATATTACCCTTTTTCAAAAATAGAGGCCAATTTATATTAGCTTGTAAGCCAAAGCTATATAAATAGATATATGAAATGAAAGCATGATCATGGACAAATATAAAAAATTATGGAGATCACCTTAGCACAATATAGCTCAAAATGTCAAACCTATCAAACTAGTACTATATCACCTGTCATACAAATGTGATCAGAACCTCAGTTGAATTGAACATCACAAACACCTGAAAACAAAAACCTATGAATGCCATTATCAACCTGAACATAGAATCATAATCCTATAAACAAGATGCCTTATAATATGCACATGGGGTCAAAAGATCAGTACCATCAAAACCATCATCACAATGTTGAAGCCAAAACCAAGTATGCCAAAGTTGAATATGAACAAGAGTGCCAACCATCTGAATGTAAACAATGCAACTGATAATCAATCACCAAGATGCCAATCTAAAAAAAAAAATTGACATCAAGGAAAAATACCAAAAGAGAAGCTCAAAAAACTCCCCCTTTGTCCTAGATGGCAAAAATCAAGCCATCAAACTGAAAAAGTAAACTAGAACCAAGAGCTCATAATTCTCCCCCTTTTTATCACAAGGAAAAAGGGAAAAATAGTGAAATGCCAAGAAGCTAAACAAAAATAGTTGCAGATATAGCAATGGGGTAGAAAATAAAAAACCATATGAAGCAGAAATAAGATGCTAAGAGAGCTAACAAGCTCCCCCTTAAACCCAGATAAAGCATTAAGAGAGCAAATATTGAGAGACAACTCCCAATCTAGACCAAAATCTTTCAAATACCTCTTTAGCCAAAGGCTTAGTGAAGATGTCAACTACTTGTGCCTATGTAGGAACATATTGCACATAAACGTCATTAGCCATCACCTTTTCATGAAGAAAGTGAAAGTTAATAGAAATGTGTTTGGTCCAAGAGTGCATAACAAGATTTTTGGAGATATTAATCGCACTAGTATTATCACACAAAATAGAAACAAGTATAGGAACTTCAATACCCATGTTAGATAGAGTTTGTGACATCCATATTATTTGAGTATAACAAGAGGTGGCAGCAATATATTTTTCTTCAGCAGTGGAGAGTGAAACAGATTCTTGTTTCTTGTTGTGCCATGCCACTAATCGATCACCAAGAAAGAAAGCAACACCACTGGTGCTTTTCCTATCATCTCGACAGCCAGCCCAATCAACATCAGTATATGCAATTAATGAAAAATCATTGCTTCTAGGATACCAAATACCATAATCAAGAGTGCCCTGAACATATTTAACAATCCTTTTAACAACATTAATATGAGATTCCTTAGGAGATGACTGAAATCTTGCAACCATGCAAACTACTTGAATTATGTTAGGTCTAGAAGTTGTTAGATATAACAAGTTTCCAATCATTGACCTATAGTTAGTTGGATTTACATCAGGAGAATCATCAACCTTGCTAAGTTTGCAACTTGTAACCATTGGAGTGCTAACTAGATGGCATTCATCCATTTGGAATTTCTTGAGCATCTCTCTTCCATACTTTGTTTGACAGAGAAAAATACCAGTTTGAAGTTGAGAGATTTGAAGACCTAAAAAGAAATTTAATTCTCCCAACATTGACATTTCAAACTCAGATTCCATAATCTGAGAGAATTTTTTACTCAAAGCAGTATTGTTGCAGCCAAAGATAGTATCATCTACATAGATTTTAATAACCAAAATATTAGAACCTTCAATCTTAACATAAAGATTGTTGTCTACACCTCCTCTAACAAAGCCTTTTGAAATCAAATGATTATCTAGTCTAGAGTACCAAGCTCCAAGGGCTTGTTTTAGGCCATATAGAGCCTTTTTCAATTTGCAAACATGATTGGGCTTGTTTTTGCAAAAAAATCATTCAGGTTGTTCGATATAAACTTCTTCATCTAAATAGACATCTAGAAAAGAAGTTTTGACATCCATTTGATATATAGTAAAGTTCTTGAAAATAGAATAAGCCAAGAATATTCTAATAGATTCAATTCTAGCTACAGGTGCAAAGGTTTTACCAAAGTCAATACCTTCTTGCTAAGCATACCCTTTGCAGACATACCTAGCCTTGTTGTGAACAAAATGGTCATTTTCATCATGTTTATTTATGAATATCCATTTACCCTCTATGACATTTTTATCATCTGGTCTTGGGACTAACTCCCAAGTATGATTTTTCTCAAATTTTCTCAATTTCTTCCTACATTGCATTAAGCCAACATTCATCAGTTAGAGCTTCATCAATTTTTTTTGGCTCAAATTGTGTAACCAAATAGAAAGTAGTAAGCTCAACTATGTGAGCTTTTTCATCAAATTTAGTAGTTATTATTCTTGTTTGAACTCCTGCAGATTTATCTCCAATAATTAGATCTCTAGGATGGTTTCTAGCAAGAGATTTTGAAGGGTTTTTTGTCACACATTTTTCAGGACTTGTTTCAGCATTTTTAGAATTTTCTTTAGCAAGTTTAGGACTTGTTGATTCAACTTCAGGCTTTTCTATTTCAAAGCCTTCTGAATTTATTTCAAGTTCAAATTCTTCTTCCTCATCATCATGTATAGGTTCAACATCTAAAAGCATATTTTCATCAAATTTGACATTGACAGATTCAATAATCTTATTCAGCCTATTACTAAAGAATTTATAGGCTTTGCTATGAGTGGAGTATCCTAAAAAGATACCTTCATTAGATTTAGATTGAAAGATGCCGAAATTATCATCATCTCTCTTAATAAAACACTTACAACCAAATATTATGAAGTATTTAATTGAGGCAGATTTACCATACAACAATTCATATGGAGTGAAATTGGATTTCACTCTGATTTGTACTCTATCCAAGATGTAAACAACTGTATGAACAACTTATTTTCAGTACATGTTTGGCAGTTTTGCTTCATCAAGCATAGTCCTTGCCATCTCTTTTACTATTTTTTTCTTTCTCTCAACAACCCCATTTTGTTGAGGTGTTCTAGTAGCAGCATATTGTCTTTTTATGCCATGTCTTTCACAATAGTCAATAAATTCTTGTGAAGTGAATTCACCACCTTTACCAGATCTCAGACATTTCAATTTTAAATCTGACTCCCTTTGAACCATTTTTCTAAAGACTTCAAAATGTTCAAATGCTTTGGATTTGTGCTTGAGAAAAGTAACCCAAACCATACAAGAGTAATCATCAACAAATAACATGAAATATTTCTCACGGTTGATAGATCTAGTCCTTGTGGGACCACATAAATCTGTATGAACAAGTTGCAGAGGCCTAGTAGAAGAATGTTCTTTAGATTTAAAGCTCACCTTTATTTGCTTTCCTTTGAGACATTCTTTATAAACTACATTTTCAGGTTTTCTTAAGACAGGCAGACCTCTTACATTCTATTTTTTGCTGATCCTAACCATATTGTCAAAGTTAATGTGACCTAGTCTCTTATGCCACAACCAAATTTCTTCTAGTTGACTCATTAGACACATACCTTGATTTTTTCATTACCAGATGTGTCAAGAAGATTGTAAATATTTCCTTTAGTCCTTCCAGCTACAATAGCCTTTTCCAAGATTATTTTTAATCTCACATTCCTGTGAAGTGAACAAAACATGATAGCCACTGTCATAAATTTGACTAACACTTAGAAGATTATGATTTAGAACTTCTATGTAATACAAATTGTAGATAGGAGTGTCGTCATTCAGAAGAAGTGAACCTCTACATTTGATTTGTATACCAGAATTGTCACCAAAATTCACATACCTGCCTACATAATCTTCAAGATTTATGATTTTTTCTTTGTCACCAGTCATGTGGTTAGAACAACCACTATCCAAGACCCATAAGTCCTTTTTCTTGGAATTAAAATCAGTTTGAACTAACATAGTTTTCTCTATGTTTTTGACATTTTTAGGTTTCCAAACCTTTTTGGTTTTCAACTGTTTATTTTGCAGGTCAGCTTTGCACTGCTTAGTAGAATGACCCATGGTATTGCATTTAAAGCATCTGATCTATCTAGAAAAATCAAGGTGTTTCTTATGACCAAATATAGGTGTTCTGGGATTCATAAACCTACAAGAGACCACTTTGTAGCAAAATTTGTTGCAGAAAAAATAGTACCCATAAAAGAAAGGGTTGAAATTATATGATGTTCTATTATTCCTAAAAGGATGAACATGATTCTTATCAAAACCAAGATGATTAGATTTGAAATATTTGTTTGCAGAAACATCATTTTTCTTTGGACCATCATTTGAACATTTACCCTTCATGAATCCAATACCAATTTTTTCCTTGTTCATTTTTTTCTTTTTGAGCATGTCATTTAGTTTTAGAGTACTCTCATACTTTTCAATGGTCTTCCTAAGATCAACAATTTCATGTTCAAGATTTTGAATTTATTGATCTTTATTACTTATACCGATACAAGGACAATCCTCAAATCTCTTGGCTTCTTCAAGTTGAGTCTTCAACAAGACTATTTCTTTATTTGAAATTTTCTCTTGAGCAAGAGCTTGAGAAAAATTTTGTTCTTGAGCAAGCATTTGTTTTTTGAGTTTTCTAATCTCTTTTAAAGCACATTTTAGTTCACCTTCTATATCTAATTCACCATCTTCAACATCATTTTTATTAGTATATTCTTGCTGAATGATTTCATCCATGAATAAATTTTCATCTTCTTCATCTAAAGAATCTTCAGATTCAGTGTCTGTTTCATTTTTGCTGAACAAACTCTTCTTCTTTTTGAAGTTGAACTTTTGTTTAGGTCTATAGGCCTTTTTCTTAAGGAATTTTTAATATTTTGCATTGTCACTATTCAGATCACCATAGGGGCACTTTGCAATAGAGTGGCCTATTTTTCCACAATTAAAACACTTGAAGGGACGTTTTCCCTTATATTTTCTAGACCCCTTTTTGAGTTCTCTAACAAAATGGGATTCTTTAGAATCAAAATTTTTTGATTCACTAACCTCGGCTTTTTCTTTCCTTTCAATATTAAAGGCAATTTTCTTTTGCAGAGGAATTTTTTTTACTGATTCTCATTTCATAGGTAGTTAGAGTGCCTTGTAAGTTATCTAGGGTAAGCTGGTCAAAGTGTTTCTTTTATTCTAGAGTAGAGACCTTAGCTTCAAATTTAGTTGGTAATGTTCTAATGACCTTAGTTACAACATCAAATTATTTTACTTCTTCTCGTAGCCCTTTCATAGCATTAACAATTTCATCAACTCTCAAGAAGTAATCAACTACTTTTTCACCATCCCTCATTTTTATTTCTTCAAATTGATGTTTTATAGTAAGGACTTTTGAATGTTTAACTTTTTCATTTCCTTGATAGATGGTTTCAATTTTAATCCAGATATCCCTACCATATCTGCAGTGCATGACTTTGATAAAGACATCTTTAGTCAATGCACACAGGAGAGCATGTTTTTCTCTAGCATTAGTTTCATATTTTTTCTTCTCATCAGAAGTTGTGGGCAATGTAGTTGGTATAGTGTACCCAATTAACACTATTCTCCACACATCGAGATCAATAGAAAAATTTGAAGTCCTCTTATTAAATTAAATAAATTAAGAATTATTTGATTTAATCTAACATTATCCCCTTTAGTTAAATAAATCAGAAAATTTATTTAATTAAATCCTTCCTCTCAATTTGATTTAAATAATTCATAAATTTAAGTCTAAGTTGTCACATATCCTAAATTCTTCATTAAATTAATTAAAATTCAATTAGTTTAATCTTAATCTATGTCACATTCTCTAGAGAATGCAACTTGCACAATAAATCAATTACTTTGATTTATTAAATTGACTATTTTCTGTCAACATGGAATAAAGGAGGAATATTCCCTCAAATTTGAATTCAAATCCAAATGGATTTGTTCATCCAAAAAATAATTCACTCCCCTCTTACATGTCCTTGTGCATTGAGCCAAGTGACATTAACTTCATTCTTTTTTCCCTCTCACATGTCATTTCACTATTTTGAAATTCCACCTAATATCATTTATTTGCACTTTGATCAAAATGTGCACAACCTTCAACCATTCACATCTTGACAAGTGACACTTGGCCATTGGATGTTAAATTATCCCACATTTCTCAATTTAACTCTCTTTTCCAACTTGGAAATCTATAAATGAGAGACTCTTCCTCTCATTCAATCATCCACAATTTGAGCAAAGTTACTCTCTTCACATGGAGAGCTAATTTTGTCTACTTCATAGAAAGTGTTCATCATTTTTATGGTTTCATAGCTAGGGTATGCCAAAATCTCATCAAGGAGCTACAACCATCACCAAATTATCACAAAGCTTACAAAGGAGTTGGGAAAGGGTCAATTTTGACACACCAATTGACACCAATTCCCCCACGGGATCAAGAGTTTGCATCACTTAATTAGGATTTCATTTATAATTTCATGTTTGTTCTTCGTTTTTCCTATTATTAAGCATTGCAAATGGATTTTATGGGGAATCCTTGTTATTACTTGCATATGAATCTAATTATGTGTTTGTTTGATGTGTTTTTGTAGGTATAGGATTGGGGTTCACAGAGACAGTGCTATTCAACTAATATCTAGTGGAACTAATAAAAATGAAAATTTGGAAAATAAAGAAACCACTAAAATTAGTAATAGTAGGTAGGGAGATATAAAGGTCCTTGAAGTTTTCCTTGGTGATTCATTGATGAATCCCCCACAGGTGGGTCCATTTTTCACCACATTACTCATAAACAACAAAATGTTGAGAAATTGCATGATTGATTTAGGAGCTTCTATTAACATCATGCTAGTAGGAGTCATGAAACAACTTGGTATGTGGATAGACACTTTTGGTGGTAAATTATATGCTATGGATAGTATGCATGTACCAGTGGTAGGAATCATGAAGGATGTAGAAGTAAAGTTAGCCGCTTATCCACAAGCAACATACATAATTGAAATAACTGTAATAAACACACCCCCTCACTTTGGGATGCTCCTATCAAAACAATGGTCTTCTTTAGTGGGAGGAAATGTGCAATTTGACTTATCCTATGCCACAATACCATTAAAAGATGAGGAGGTTAAATTGTATAGAGAACCAAGAGTGAACCATACTATGGAATATGTTGATCAAAATCAAATGAATTGCTTATGTGATGTGGACTTGGGAAGTTTCAGAATAGAACATTCACAACTTGAATTATTGAACATTGATCCAATTGATAAGGATATCTCCAAGAATGAAAATGGTGTATGGCAAATGTATTTTTATGGAGCATGCAATAAAGAAGGTAATGGAGTAGGAGTGGTTTTCATTTCACCTAAGGGTACAACATTCAAATATTCATTCTTATTGACATTTGAATGTACAAATAATATAATAGAGTATGAGGCCATACTGATTGGATTGAACATGGTTGTCAAACAAAAAATTAAACTATTGGCTATTTTTTAAGATTCTCAGTTGATTATCCCACAAGTGAGATCAAAGTATGCTACAAAAAAAAAGAGGCTAAAGTAGTACAAAAATGTTGTATGGGAAACCATTGAATTGTTCAACGCTTTCTCTATTCAATGGATATATAGGTACAAGAATTTAATGGCAGACTTCTTGGCGAATGTAGCTCTGAAGAAAGATGACATCACTCTAGCAGGGATCTCATAGGTTGAGCTCAAAACAAGACCTGCAATCCCTGATAACATCTATATTTGATAGGTTTTTAATGATGATACTGATTTGATTAAATTCTTACATTGTATTAATTAGTATGAAACTTAGGAAATTGATTTTAATGCATTTGTGGAGGAAGTAGATGAAAAAAAAACTATATTTGGAAAGGAATTCATTCAGCTCAAGACTAATAAAATTCCTAAGGGACTGGTGGCATTGGAGAGGGTGTTTGATAGAAATGACCGAGCCTTTATAAAACAAACACCAGTAAAAAGGGAAGACATAGAAGAAATTAACTTGGGCACTAAATTGACACCAAAAAGGGTGTATATTGGGGAAAGGATAAGCCCAACAATCAGAAGGATGTTTATTACATTATTAAGGAAATATAAGCATGTTTTTGCATGGTCTTATGATGATCTTAAGGCTTATAGAGAGGATATTTTCCAACATGAAATCCCATTGAAACTAGATGCAAAGCCTTTTAGACAAAAACAAAGGCCAATAAATCCTACCTTAGAACCTAAAATACATGAGGAACTTGTGAAGCTTAGGGAAGGGGGTATTATCAAGATCTTGGGTCTCTAATCTAGTGCGTGTAAGAAATAAAAATGGAGATATAAGGCTTTGTGTAGATTTCTAGAACTTGAATGTATCCTCTCTTAAGGACAACTACCCACTCCCAAACATGGAGGCTATGTTGTAGAAGGTCACATGATGTGAGCTGCTATCTATGATGGATGGATTCTTAGGTTATAACTAGGTGAAAGTTAAAGAATCAAAGCAATACAAAATATCCTTCACCACACCATGGGGGACGTATGTATATATTAGAGTGCCATTTGGACTCACAAATGTTGGTAAAACTTTCCAGAGAGCTATGGATGTTGGATTTGTTGATCTAATTAAGGTAATAATGGTAGTATACCAAGATGACTTGACTGCATATTCAAAGAAGGAAAAATACCATGTGGAGCATTTGGAAAAAAATTCATCAAAGAAATTGAATATGACATCTCTTTAAATCCAAAAAAGTGCCACTTTGTAGTCATAGAAGGAAAATTACTAGGGAATATAGTGTCCAAGGATGGAGTTAGAATTGATTGAGAAAGAGTGGAAGCCATAGATAAGATTCCTATTCCTAAGACAGTTAAAGCCATCCAGTCTTTCTTTGGACAAATAAAATTTGTAAGATGATTCATCTCAAATTTTGTTGAAATTGTCAAGCCTAGTTCGAAGATGTTAAAAAAGGGGACTAAAATAGACTGGATTGTAGAGGAACTAGATGCATTTGTAGCTATAAAAAAGGAAATCAAGGAAGCCCCAGTGTTGAAATCCTCTAATTTTAGTAAGCCTTTCAACTCTTCTCATTCACATCATACCACACCCTTGTTGCAGTAATGTTATAGAAGAATGATGAAGGACATGAACAACCTATATCATTTTTTAGTAAGTCTCTCCTATTGATGCATAATTTTGTATGTAGCAGCAGTCTTATGGGAAACTTAGCTATTGGGGGACATTGTGTGCTAGCTAAGTGACCTCCGAGATTTTATCTAAGCTGACTCTTCATTTAGTGGGTGGAAGTAAAAGGTCAGAGAGATAGCAGGAATGTAAAGTTTACACTACAGACGATGCACCAAAGTCTTATATGAATTTCAACAGAGCACAGTGTGAAATGCAAAGGCCTGAACCACTAAAGTGCTATTAATTAAGTTATTTCTCTTCACAAGCATCAACCATGTAAAAATACCCTCTAATTTGTATAATGTAATCAAGCATAACTTTATCTTAATACAGAAGAGTTGAAGAAACATGGTATGTATTCATTTTAGCTATGATGGTTTACAGAAATTGAAGAACATGCATTCATACAAAATTAAAGAGAAAATAGCACAGGTCAATAGTTCCAACAAATGCTTGAAAATAGAAAGGCCAAATTTATTTGGCACAGTCCGAAGCCTTTTAATTGAAAGAAACTATTACAAAATGCTTACTTCCCAGTGCTTGGGAGTTTTTAAAAAACTTAATCAACAATAATAAAAGAAAACATGGCCCTATTTATTGGCTAGTCCACCGCCTGTAGACACATCAAGAGCAGAGAAAACCATGCACAATGATTGACAGCCCAAATCAACTCGTGCCACCATAGCAAACATCGATCGGTCAGCAACATGCCAGCGAGGCCATGACATATAACAGAAAACCATGCAGCAATAGAAGAGAACACGCGGCAACAGGGAAGTATAAAAGATTTGGTGATATTTCCAAGGTAACTGGCACAAAAACAAAATCACCACGTGTCGCTCAGACGGAGCTCGACAGAAATTTGAAAAGGTTCCTAGTAGAAAGCCATGAGAGAGAACCACATGGAGAGCTCCGAGCAAAATAAAGAATTAGGCAGGCCCAACTCGAAAAACAACCAGAGTGAGCCACGCAGCACACAGACGGAGACTGCCAAAAAGCGAAGCGAAGAAAAAATGGAAAGCTTTGTGAGGAAGCCACATGGAGTGCTCTGAGGGTAGTGAGTGTTTGAAAAATAAGGCGCAACCGCAAAGGTAAATATAAAATTGCAAAGGCTTTCGGTAGTTTTTGTTGAACAATTTGGCGACTCATAGGGGCTTTTTGCTCACGGAAAGGAGAACCCCAGAAACCTTTGGCTCAGCAACAAAAATGCTCACAACCTTGAGAGGGTGGCCTGTAGATTGGTCCATACTTCGTTCGTCGGTGCAGAGAGAGCTCACAGATGCTCGTGAGCCAACCTGAGATCAATAATTGCTCTGAAGGGAAATTTGCCTGATACTTTTGTTTCCAATTCTAATTGGAAGAAAAGTTGCACCAGTTGATGCATGATTCCCTCGATCTCTTTAGCAATCAGAGATTGATCAAAGGTCTGGAAGATAGAAAGGTCCTACTTGTTCTCTTCGATCATTTCAACAATATGCTCCACACCTGCTACCATTTGGTCTATAATGAGAGGCGAAGGGAGGCCTCTTTGAGTCAAATGGGAAAACTTCACCCGCATGTCACTGGTAACTTGATTTAACCAAGCTCTACAATCTGCCACCTGCTGAATGGCCTCATGCATGGAGATGAGGCTACTTGCACCCAAAGCTGCTGTCATTCGGTCATTGATGCCCACGCCACTCAATGTTTCATCTGAAGCAGTATACAACTTAACCAATAAAATTCTAGCCTCTGGAACCTTGTCAAAAGTTAACTCTTGAACCTATTGTATCGATTCACTCACTCTCCCACAGAGGCTAGCTGCTTGCGCCATAAACTTTAAGGTGGGCTAAAGAGTAAGGCACAAAGACTTCACCTTGTCCCAGTATAATGCATGCAACTCTTTGACAATTTCCAATGAGCTCATCCAGGGTGCAAGGGGTTGGGTCTTTAGGGCAACCAATTCTGCCTCTCTGCTACTTAAACTTGTCTTTACCTTTGATAAGCTTTTGTCTAATGTAGACATATGTTCCCTTAGGGTGAGAACCTCTTTTTCCTTTTCTGCCAGGGCCAATTCGGCCTGCTTAGTCTTTTGAATTTCCAATTCTAGGTTGGCATTCACTTCAGTAATTTCGGCAGTGGTGCTCTATCAGAGCTCTTTCATTCCCTCAGTTAGCAGGTTAGACTCAGCACGAAGCTCTTTCACCTTTGCTCAGAGTTTTTCTTCACTTGCTCGAAGTAGCTCAACCTCCTACTCGAGAGCCGGAACGACCTCTTCACCCAAATTTTTCAATTCTTTGATCTTAATTTTGAAGGTACCCATCTCCTTCTCCAGCTGACTTATTTAGTTCTCCTGGGCTTTAAACTTATTTACCTAGATGTCGACCTTACTTTTGAGCTCCACGATTTGATCATCCTTCTTCTTCACCTACCGACTGAGCTTGATGAAATCAGTGGTCACTATTTTTTGGGTCTCCTCCATCAGCTCAACTTTATCTCACGGGCGAGCCTACTGCAAATCTAATGTGACTGCATTCACAAAATATCACTAGGCTACATCTTGCCTAACTGCCTTAATCACATTAGGAGTGATCTTTGCAAACATCAACGAATTTTGAGTTTCATTGAACACAGTTTGCAAGTGGGGTTTTGCCTACCTGGTTGCATCTTTCTGTCTTCGTTTGTTGATCTGGTTGGCGCAGGTGCTTTTATTTGCATCAACCTGCAAGAAATATTATTGGGTCAGGATACCCAATCCGCCAACAAAAGGATACTCTTGAGGGATGGCCAGTGAGAAAGACAGCGTATCTGATGCATCAGAAGTCTTGCTGGGTCATGTTATAATAGCCGGGGAGAATGGCGAGATGAATTGGCCACTCAGAGGGGATGGATATGAGGTGATAGTGTAAGGGAATACCAAAGATGCACCAACCGTAGGGCTGGGCTTTGGGGATAAAAATTGTTGGCCCACGAGCCCAGTACTTACACCAAACTACGTTCCAGGTAAGGTATGGAAAGCAGAGGGTAAATGTGGGAAAATAGGAGGGGCGAGACTAGAATGCTCGACAAATCCAGTGGCGGAGAGAACTAGCGTGGATGAAAATGCAAGGGCAAAGAAAAAAGTAGGGGTAGATGAAGGCGATACCAGAGACACAGATTAGAGAGAAGAGGGACGAAAAGTTACCTAATGCTCATGCAGAGCCGTAGATGTTTCGATTGCTCCCTTCATTGACTGTTCCTAATTTGCACCAGACTCTTTGGCTTGTTGTCGCTTCTCCTCCAGAAACTCCTCAAGGTCGAGAATGACCCATCTCTTACCACTAGTAGTTCTTGCCTGCTTCCATTTTGATTTAGAGGAGGCGACTAGCTTTGATGTTTGTGCATGTGACGCTTCCTCCTGCATAGGCTATTTACCAGTATTCTTCTCATGTATTCGACTCTTGGCAATGACAGGGGAATTCTGAGTTACTTCCTCCTTAGATTTCATGGTAGCCTCTTCTCTTCTATATTGTTGTACGAATGTTGAGCGGTTCGGAGAATTTTCAACATCCGGATGTTCATTTTCCCAAATTTCATCGAATCTCTCATCGAGGGCTACTTCGTTATGCAGCTTTCCAGCTGCCAGAATCTCCTGCCAATATACCTAGAAGGCTTGCATCTTTTCGGGTGCCCACTCAAGCTTCTTCAATTGGGTAACTAGGGAGGGGTCGATCTTCAGTGTTGGGTTGACCCTCCCCATGATGTGATAAAAATTTAGCCATGGCGGTCGACCATCCACTGTAGAAAAATACTCAAGGCCTACATATCTATTGAAATTTCCCTCCTTGGGATTCCTTCGGAGGTCCCAGAATGGCCGAGGTGAATGCGAGACCTTGATGTCGATTCCTGATAAATTATTGTCAGGATTGTAATCCCATGGATCATCTATTAATAACAACCCGAGGTGACCCAAATTTGAAAGTAGAATCACTGAGGTATCAATCTTCGGGGTCCTCTTCTTAACCAGTGACATGAAACCAAACATGATTGGCAGCAACAAATAGGAGGTTAAGTGTTTTCCTCCCCAATAATCGTCATCAAGGGTACATAGCTACCTCATTGCCTCCAGGGCCAACACTCTATCGGAGACAAAACGGGGAAGCCAGAAAGGCTCCTAGATGAAACCTGGCATTTAGAGCATGGTGAAATCCACACCAAAGAACCAGTTACAGGGAAAAGTTAGTCTCCCTAACTAGGATTTTTATCGAAGCGATATGCATTCAGACATATTTAGGCCAGCCTTATCCAAAGCCCTTATAGCCACGGCTATGAATGAATCTAAAAATGCATAATAATCAAAGGTTTTTGACATGACAGGGGTCCATGTTGAAATCGGCTTCCTTAAACCACCCTCATCAAAAATAGATAGCAACATGAACGTTGAAAAGTAATCTGGGTTTTGGTGTAAAATTAAGTAAGCCAGGAAAGATGAATACCTGAACTTAGAGCCGACTCCAAATTCCTATAGCTATAGCCAAATGCCATCACTAAAAACTCTTGCAAAGTCAAAAAACAGGTCCTCGCGATTCCTTTTCAGCATAAAGCTGAGGCTCATTTGAAATTGAGAAATGCTCTTGTTCGAGTTTAAGCCACACACCAGCACTAGCATAGAAGCAATATAGGAAGACCCACCTTTTAGAGCCTTCAAACTGAAAGGGAACTTGGGTGGTGTTGAATTATCTATTGGCTGGTTGATCTTAGAGCAATAAAATTATGGCCCCAACTGGAGCTCTTCCCACTTTTGTTGCATTCTTTGCACATCAAAATTATCAACCTCATGACCCAAAGGAAATAGGACACACAACATATCTTGAACAGCCACAAGGCTAATGACTACCCTGAAATGCTTGTCATTGATTACCCATGTGCTTGGGTCGAAACGTGTCACGGATGCTACCACAACCTCTAGGAAAGGGTGCACCAAAGGAACCATGTATTGTGCGAGTCCAAAGAACCATAGCCATTTGTGAAATGGGTCTATCATATGCTTCATTCTTTTGCATGGAGCCTCCATAAGGCTCTTAGGATTGCAAGACAACTCAAGGTCAAAGACATTATCCCAATCCTCCAAGACCACTACCTAGTCTTTGTGAAGAACCGTGCTCAATAACTTCTGGTTCACTGGGTGAGTGAAAGACCAGCTAGGTTTCGTAGGTATGCCTGGAGTGGCATAAGACTCTCCATCACAAAGCTACATGCGAGGTGCATTCCTCATCTACTCGCTCAAACTTATCGGAGCCAGGATTTGTGAAGGGTTCTCTGCAATTTTGGCCATTTTTCGTATTTGCAAGAGTTTCTCTGCAAACCTTTCGCAAATGGTTTAGCTTTTCTGAAAACTTTTTTCTTCTTGCAAATACCTTATTTGTTCAATCCTTGGTAATTTTTTGCAATAAATATGTTTCCCTGCATGCCATAACTTTCCTTTTTGATTTCTCGAGAAAGGCGGCTGAAAAAGGATACGTGCCAGTCGCTCATACCAAGTTGATATTATGCATTGCCAATTTTTATGCGTGTGAAAGGATCGCCAACCAACCAAACAACTCAAGCATTTAATTGACAATCTTTTATGTGTGACGAAAATGTATTTTTCCTCAAAAGACGCATCAAGGCAACCTTGCAAACATCCTCTCGCTGACATTTGCAATAACTGATTTCCTTGTTCGTACAGGGCACGTCACCCAACAGAGCATTTCAAAATGATTTTTCTTTGATACAGAATAGACGATAGCTCCTTGGTGCTGACACCTAGCCTATCATCAAATGAATGTGGCAACTTAGTAGAGAAAGTTGGAAATTATACTTGCACCTTCCCATTACCTCGCACGCTGCAATGCTAAAAATTGAGGCAATGTGAGACACTTGGGCTTAGTTGACAATTATGATCTTCGGTTGGCGAACCTTAGCCATTCTATAAATAAGACCCTATGTGCAGCATTGCAAATCGCAACATCTTCTAGCCTTCCTAGCTTAGTAAGCTCTCACTGCCTTAGCAATTTCATTTTTAGCTAGAAAAGTCGATGACATGGAAACACCAGTGAGGCTTGTCTGTAAAAATACCCAGGCTACCTTTCTTTGCAAAATTAGATGCAATCGCCTAAAGTGCATGACAGGTGTTAAAAACTTGTTGTATGTGAAGGCGATCAAGTGGGTCCGTGGGAAAGACTATGTGGAATATGAAGAGCAATATCAGGTGAACACCAGCATTTTCTCCCACTTTGTCGCTTCGCTACTAGACATTAGCGTTTCCAAATGCAAGATTTTGAAGCTGACAAAGCGGGTCTTCCCGCGGTGCTACTTCGAAGGCTTGGAGCAGATTGTGCATGTGGCCCAATTTGATCATGGGATCCCCTCAGTTCATAACATTCGCCTACAGCAACTGCACAGAGGCATCGTTCCAACCAGGCCCTTTCTGTTCGGGTTTGAGCTAGAGACACATGAGGAACACTGTGCAAAGGTTCACGTGGGCTGCTACTTCCTCATGCATATACACTATATTGAACCATTCCAAAATATTTAGTGGTATGAAGATTTTGAAAGAATGGTGTTCCCTGAGCCCAAGCTGCCTGTTGCAATGATTGTTGGTCCTTCCGACTGATGTCTTGAGAATGAAGATGATTACAAATTTTTTGCTTTTCTAGCTTTAAGCTCTGCATGTAGTGGACCTATGTAAATATTACTATGAGGCCTCTAGCCCCAAATATATATTGTAAATTTTCTGAACTTTTATGAATATAATATATATCTTCTTAGAACACCTAGCACATTTACAAATTTCTTTGAAATGTTTGTATCATTGTTGTGTTTCATTTCATTTCTTGCACTGAGAGGATCCAAAACTTAAAGCATGAAAGAGTTACATATATATAAATGTACAAAACATTACGCGTATAGACTTAATAAAATCTTTTAAGATGTATTCCATTGACTGAAATACTTAGGGCGTTACCTTCCATATCTTCCAACTCGAAAGAGTTGAACTGTTTATATTGGTAAATATTGAATGGCCCTTCCCAGAGTATCAAATTTGCTGTGTTGTCCAGGCTTTGCTCTGCGCTTGTTAAATTTAAGAACCAAATCTCCGCATTGCAACCCTTGATCTGAAGCCTTCCTATCAAACCATTTCTTTACCACCTATTGGCGGCTATTCATTGCTTCTAGGGCGTGTTCTCTTTTCTCTTGCACCTCAAGCAACTCAGAAAATCGCACCTCCATCGCTCCATTTTGTTCAATTTCCAAGGACTTGAGCAATTGTAGGGCAGGAATTTCCATGGCGATTGGCAGCAATGCCTCTTTTTCGTAAACCATATCATAATGAGATGTCTTCAATATCTACTTAGACATGATTTGGTCTACCCACAGCATTGTCTAGAGGTTCCTATGCCACTCCTTTTGATGTTCTAAGCCTATCCGTTTGATCAACCTGATGAGGTTTTTGTTAGTAGACTCTACGAGACCATTTCCTTGGGGATAGTAGTTAGAGGAGGTCTTCAAGAACACTCCATATTTTAGTGCGAACTGGCTCATCTTTGAGCTGATAAAAGCATTAGCATTATCAGAGATGATTGTTTTAGGCAGGCCAAATATGGCCACCAGCTCTTCAAGGAAATTAACAATCTCCACCTCTGTTGCATTTTTTAATGGCACTGCCTCTACCCACCTAGTAAAATAGTTAGTTGTTGTTAATATCCATCTATGTCTAGCTAAAGAGAAAGGGTTAAACATCCCAATGAAGTCTAAACCCCATTGAGCAAAAGGTTCTTCTACCACTATAGGCCTTAAAGGCATAGTAGCATTTTGTCTCTTTCCAACATAGAATTGACATTCCTTGCAAGACTTAATCAATGAAAACACATCATTAAAAAGTGTTGGCCAAAAATAACCAGCACATATAATTTTAATTGTCATGGTTCTTGCAGAAAAATGTTCTTTGATAGGGCTATTATGGTATTGTTCTAAAATTTTCTTGGCTTGCTCCTCATTCACACATCTTAGCAGGGTGCCTTTAAAATTTATTTTAAACATGACACCCTCCAAAAGAACATAATTGCTATTTTGTAGGCGATAGAAATGTCTTTGAAAGGGTGGGAGATCAATTGGATACCTTCCTGTTTGCACAAAATTTATTCTATTGTCGAGCCATTTTCTTTGAGAATTTTCTTCGTTTATTAATATAGGCTCCAGAGCTACAAGCTTTGTCCCTGTTTCACTGTTTTCAGTGATATACTCGCACAGTCCTTTTCCCTTGACGATCTTGATAGGTCTGACTTCAATATCATATTCTAGAATCTCGATGATCCAATTAGCTCTTTTCTCAGTGATTTCTCCCTCCATGATATACTCTCACACGCTAGGATGCGGTATGCAAACAATCACCTTATTATATGATATTAAATGCCGAAACTTCTTAAGCCCCTTAACAATGGAAAAGGCTTGCTTCTCTAAAAAGTTATACTTTACTCCGTACTCTTTCAGAGTTCGTGAGTAGAAAGCAACAAGGGAATCCCTTGTATCTTCATCAACCTTCTGCATAAGCACCATGGCAATACTATTTCCGCCACCAAAAACATACATAATAAAATCTTTTGACAGGTTTGGGTTAACCAACACAGGGGCAAAATAAATAGCCTCTTTTAAAATCTTGAAAGCTTTTCCGATTTTCATCGTCCATTTGAAAATCTGATCCTTCTTGAGCATTAAGGTAATAGGACGAACAATGCTTACAAAATCTGCAATAAATCGGCTAATAAAGTTGACCTTACCTAGGAAAGACTGCACACCCTTTTTGTTGATAGGTAATGGAAGTTACCGGATCACATCAACTCTTTCTGGATCAATAGAAATTCCCTCCTTAGAGATGACATATCCCAATAGCTTTCCTTGGGGAACTCTAAACACACATTTCTTTGGATTCAAAGAGATCCCAAATTCCTGGCATTTCTGGAAAACAAGCTCCAAATGATCAAAATGATCGTCGGAAAACTTTGAAAATACTGTCAAGTCATCCAGGTAAATGAGTATAATCTTATGGATCAAATCCTTAAAGGCAATATCCATGGCCCGTTGAAAAGTGGCTTTGGCATTTGAGAGCCCGAAAAGCATTTTAGCATATGCATACGTTCCCACTTTGTGGTGAACATTGTTCTGTATTGGTCCTCTTCCTTTACCCGAATTTGTTTATAGCTCGAAAAACCATCCAACATGGAAAACATTTCGAAGTCAGCTACAGTTTGCAAAATTACCTCCATTGAAGGCAGGGGATAATGGTCCTTTAAGGATGCTCTATTTAAATCTCGAAAGTCTACACATAGGCATATATCCCCATTTTTCTTTCGGACTAGCACCAAGTTTGACACCCAAGTGTTGTGTTTGATTGGGAACACTATTCGTGATGTGATCAACTTGTTCAACTCCTGTGACATGAGAGATTCTATCTTTTGGTTCACAAGTCTTTGTTTTTGATGAACTGGCTTTGCCCCCTCCGTCAGCTCAATAGTATGCTCGATGATCCCGAGATCATCATATGACCAGACAACTACACTCGGGTATTCCTCGCAGAAGTGTCTTAGTCTATCTTTATTCTTTTATGACACTTCTTTCCCAAATTTGAGCTTCCTATCTTCCCCGATATGCAAATTGATATAATTGCCTTTATCAGCCACAAGTTTCCTTCTATCTCTCATTGCATCATCAAAATCGAACAGGCTTTCCAGAGTGACCAGCCCCCTCGGGAGCTTGTTAGGTTTCAGCTAGATGATTTGATCTCCATAAGATTCGGCGATCTTCGGTTGCAGCTGATCGGAAAATTCTCCAGATGACTGGAGGAATGATGCAATATGAGCATCTCTATCAAATACTTGCCAATCTTGATTGTTATCTAGGACAGCGGGTCTTACAATTACCTTCACCGCATGTTTATTTTTTAATAATTTGGAGGCCGGCTCAAACTGAGCCCCAATAGTTGCCATCCTATCAGCTTCGAAATTCATTTCCCTCAGAATAGCTTGAATGTTGAATGCCTCAAAGTTGTCGATCAAATCCTAGACCCTATGTCGATAAGATTGCATATGGATATTCTTTACGGCCCAAGCTCTATGGATTTGGTTAACCACCAACTCAAAATGTCTGAAGACACTTATCAGCTTTGCACGCAGTTTCTCCACAAAGCTTCAACCATGGACGAGACCTTCATATTCAGCTTCATTGTTCGAACATGCAAACTAGAAGGGGTAAGACCTCAATGTCTTTTTGTCGGATGGGGATATCAAACAAATCCCCACTCTAGCTCCTACTTTACATCTGGCCCCATCAAAGTATAACATCCATATTTGTAGAGACTCTTCGCCCTAAGGTTCTTTAGTAACTTTGGGCATGATTTTCCCTTCTTCATGTATAACATAGGTTCTGAGGCCAGTTACATGGTAATTTCTGAAAGGGTCTGTATCAATAAATTCTTCCAACAACTTCTCTTCATCTTTTGTCTGGGAGCTAGTAGCCTCCTCTTCTTTGGGAAATTCCACATTGCACCTTTCTTCCTGAGAGATTGAAGTGTGTGCTGCTTCAAAATTTAGTAGAGCTTCATCAACAACATGTTCAAAATGTAGAGTTTCCGATAATAGTTTCATCTTAGCCCCATGCTTAGTCCTTAGAATCAGGTGCAACTAGTCTAGCGCCAAATATCCTCCTACATTTGTAGTGAACTCTCAGGATAAGCAGATCTCAAACAAAGGAGGGATATCATTGAGTATAGTATCCTAATTTACAGTGATACTAGGGCAGGCAAACAAAGTCATAGGTAATCCCTTGATTATCCCAATAGTATCAACCTTGTTTCCATCAAGCTAAATGACTCCTTTATTTAGTGGCTCATATTTTAGTGCCAAAACATAAGCTACTTGCTTTGGCATGACAGTGGTGCTAGCACCAGAGTCAATCATACAGTTATGTAGCAACTTCTCACCAATGATGAGTGTCAGAAAGAAAGGCTTAGGCTTAGGCTTACTTTCCTTTCCGGATTCGAGCTTTTCCTCCAGTTGAATTGTTAGCACTTTATCCAGGTCGGGCTTGGATACTTTCTCTTCATTAGATTGAGTAGAGACCTTCGCCTCCTCTTCTCTAGATAAAGCCTTCTGCAATAGTACTTTCTGCTCTGGAATAGCTACGACATTCCACAGAGAAGCATTAGCAGATGACTTCTTCAGTTGGTCCACTACATTGAATTGCGCTCATGACTAGTGAGTTGCAATGGCTTGCTCCTTTAGTTTGACAGTCGATACAGGCCTGATGGCCAATGCGTCTCATTTTTTGACAATGATAGAAGTGATCGAGGGAGCCTTTTCCTTCAAAGGAAGTGGATTCAGAGAGCTAGGAATAGCCGTTTCTGACTGTGGTGGGATTGGCAATAGGCCTATTGCAAGACTAGGCGTTGGTGACGCTGATGCACTGATAAGCAAGGATGTGAACTCTTCGGTGAATCTACACTTAGAATGTATGTTGTAGTCAGATTGCACTCGGGGTACCTTATCCATAGGGATGTCGTTCGAAAATGCTAACTCTTCTCCTTCCATCCAAGAAAAGAGAACCTGGTCTGGAACAATCTCTGACTCTTGTTGGATAGACATCCCCTACATTTGTGTAGCGAGGATTGCATTGTCCATTTTTTGAGAGGCATACGGGTTGCCAGAAACAGATGTGTTGCCTTGGCTACATTGATCTATGATTTGTTGTTGCAAATTTCCCCGTAGACAGTTTCGTGGCATATGTGCATCGTTGCATGGAAAACACCATGAATTGGCATCTTCGGCTAAATTGTTCTGTCCTGCTACCAACTCCTTATTCAAGCTAGGATGAATAGTCTACATCGGCAGGGTTACCAGAACCATCTGGTTACTTGGCTAAGCCGAAGTATTACCACGTGACCTATCCTGCCACTGATTTGATTGGTACGGAGGTTTCCGCCTTGGTAATTTTGGTACATAGGCTTTTGATAGTTTTATTGTTGTTGCTTCAAAGTAGTCAGTTCATTAGTCATAGCCTACATCTATTCTCTCATCTTGTTCATCTCGGTAACCATGGGATTAGGCATAGGAGCTACCACGAGCGCTGCCATTGGGGCCATGCTTGGAACACTTCCAGGATAGATGTACATAGATTCGGGTGGAGCCGTAAGTGAGCTGGTGGAAGGGACTTCAACTTCTGGAGCATTGCACTCGATGAACAATGGCATGATGGGTCTCGGTGCTAATTTTCCTATAGCAATCAGATTATTTTTGCAATGACAGCTAGGGTGTAAGTATCAGGAAGAGTCTCTTCACCTAGAGCTTGTAACATCATTGAGATATCTACATTGATCGACTTCAAGTAGAACACAAATGCTAGATCCGGAGGTGGTTGTCTACCAATAGGCACTCTCTACTAGGTCGAATGGAACCTCGCATTGAAATCAGGCAGAGCCTCAGGGGGGCTCACTTTATGTTTACCAATTGATGGTAGAATGAAGATCTATCACAAACGTTGGAGAAAAGTTCATAAAACAAAGTCTCGAGTTGATCCCAAGTTGCAATAGTACTAGCCTCGATAGTCCGATACCAGTTCAGCGCCTTTCCTCAGAAGGAGGTGGCGAGTAACCTAAAAGCCACATTCTCGTTAGATACGCCATGTACTAAACATATGTCTACTACATCTTATAGATGCTCTATTGGTGTCTTTGATTCATCCCTAGAATATTTAAGGATAGCCTTTAGGGCTAAAGCAGGAATGGGGGCCCATACTGTAGGAGGCACAGGTGCTACCAATGGACTGTCGGAGTCCTAGGCTACATAGTTTCTAGTAGCCATGGGTGTAGGTGGACTAGGTGATGTTAGAGAAGGAGGAGACAGAGGAGGCGAA
This sequence comes from Sequoiadendron giganteum, assembly GCA_007115665.2. Taxonomy (NCBI): domain Eukaryota; kingdom Viridiplantae; phylum Streptophyta; class Pinopsida; order Cupressales; family Cupressaceae; genus Sequoiadendron; species Sequoiadendron giganteum. Next base: position 710,301,068 of record CM021103.1, read on the forward strand.
GGGCTACCTCAGTGACCTCTTGGGTGCACAGAAACTAAAGGTGGTACAAGCTGGCTAGGGAATCTTGCAATCTGTGACCTAGTTACAGGTCGATGGCTCATACACACTTATAAAGATTGGGCAAACGTGCTAGTTTGTGGTCCCACCCGACGTGCCAGAAAAAGAACTGTTGATGTAGAATTTTGCATGTACCAGCAGTCTTATGGGAAACTTAGCTATTGGGGGACATTGTGCACTAGCTAAGTGACCTCCAGGATTTTATTGAAGCCAACTCTTCATTTAGTGGGTGGAAGTAAAAGGTTAGGGAGATAGTAGGAATGTAAAGTTTACACTATAGGTGATGCGCAAAAGTCTTATACGAATTTCAATAGAGCATAGTGTAAAATGCAAAGGCCCGAACCACTAAAGTGCTATTAATTAAGTTATTTCTCTCCACAAGCATCAACCATGTAAAAATACCCTCTAATTTGTATAATGTAATCAAGCATAACTTTATCTTAATATAGAAGAGTCGAAGAAACATGGTCTGTATTCATTTCAGCTATGAAGGTTTACAGAAACTGAAGAATAGGCATTCATACAAAATTAAAGAGAAAACAACACAGGTCAATAGTTCCAACAAATGCTTGAAAATAGAAAGGTTGAATTTATTTGGCACAGTCCAAAGTCTTTTAATTGAAAGCAACTATTACAAAAGGATTACTTCCCAGTGCTTGGGAGTTTTTATAAAACTTAATCAACAACAATAAAAGAAAACATGGACCTATTTATTGGCCAGTCCATTGCTTGGTGACACATCAAGAGTAGAGCAAACCACGCGCAGTGACCAACGACCCAGATCAACTCGAACCACCATAGCAAACATCGATCGGTCAGCAACATGCTAGCGAGGCCATGACATATAATGGAAAACCATGCAGTAGTAGGAGAGAACACGTGGCAACAAGCAAGTACAAAAGATTTGGTGGCATTTCCAAGGTAAGTGGTGCAGAAACAAAATCACCACATGTTGCTCAGATAGAGCTCAACAAAAAGTTGAAAAGGTGCCCAGCAGAAAGCCATGAGAGAGAGCCATGTGGAGAGCTCCGAGCAAAATAAAGAATGAGGTGGGCCCAAATCAGAAAATAACTAGAGTAAGCCATGTGGCACGCAAACGGAGACTGCTGAAAAGCAAAGCGAAGAAAAAGTGGAAAGCTTCACGAGGAAGCCACGTGGAGCGCTCTGAGGGCAGTGAGCATTTGAAAAACAAGGCACAACCGTAAAGGTAAATATAAAATTGCAAAGGCTTTCGGCAGTTTTTGTTGAACATCTCCAAAAAGTAGAATTGAATTATGATATTCCAAAAATACATGCATATGCTCTGGTGAAAGAAGTGAAAGCCTTCAAACCCTATCTAGTAGGGGCAAAAATAATTGCATATGTCCCAAATGTTGAAGTCAAAGATTTGTTTGTACAAAATAATATCGCTGGGAGGAGATGTAGATGGATCAATCGAATTTAGGAGTTTGACATAGAAATCCAAATCACCAAGTTAGTTAGAGGACAAGGACTAGCCAAATTAATGGCTGAAACAAATATTAAACCTACCCAAGTATGCAATTTGAGTAATGGAGATAGCATGATTACTAGTATTGAGCACACACTATGGTACACTGATATTGTGTATTATCTTAAACATATGAAATTTCTTGGAGGATTTGATGATAATAATAAAAGGACACTTAAATTGCAGGCTTCAAAATATGTGTTCATGAAAGGAGACCTCTATTGGAAGTATAGAGATAGTGTTATGTTGTTATTCCTAGATGAAAATGAAGCAAGGCATGTGCTGAAGGAAATGCATGAAGGAGTATGTGGAGGGAATTTCTCAATGAAAACTACTGCACACAAGGTGTTAAGGGTAGGCTACTATTGGCCTAGAGTTTTTAATTATGCCTATGATTGTACTAGGAAATGTGAAGCATGTCAAAAAAAATTAGGGAAGTTGAAGTATCAAGGGAAATTTCCTTTGAGACCTTTGTAACTTGAGGCTCCATTACACCAATGGGAATTGATTTTATAGGAGAGATTGCAGAAATATCTAGTGGAGGACACAAATGTATATTAGTAGCCATAGATTACTTTACAAAATGGGTAGAAGTTGTACCTACTAAATAGGTAACTAGTAAGGTTGTAACAAAAAATTTATTGGAAAATATCATCACAAGATTCAGAGCTCCAGCAAGAATTATAACAGATAATGGGATGTGCTTTTGGTTAGATGAATTCAAGGGATTTTTCCAATCCTATGGTATAGTAATTTCATATTCTTCACCATATCACCCATAGGAAAACGGGTAGGTTGAATCTAGTAACAAGAGCATCCCTAAGATCATAAAAATAATGTTGGACAATAACAAAAGGGCTGGGATTCCAAGTTGATACTAGCCTTGTGGGTAGATAGAATCACTATAAAAAAGGCCATTAGAAAATCACCTTTTGAACTTGTGTATGGTACTTAAGCTAGGATCCCTTTGTGTAATTTGTTACCAGTATGTAAGTTTATCTTGCAAGAAGATTTAGATGTTTTTGAACCTATGGAGGATAGGATGGAAGAGTTAATGGAGCTTGATTAGGTCAGGAATCAAGCCCAACAACATAATAAGAAGATGCAATTAGAAATTAAATACTTGTATGACAAAAAGGAAAAAAACAAAAAAAAATGATGTAAATGACATGGTCCTCATGTGGAATGCTAGGATTCAAGACAAAGGGAAGTATGGAAAACTTTGAAGCTCTATGGTTAGGACCATTTTTCATTATTGGAAAGGGTGGTGAAGATTCATATTACCTCCAGAACATGGCAGGAGAAGAACATGAGTTGCTAGTGCATGGACAATTCCTAAAACATTTATTTTCTTAATCTTCCATGCACAGTAGTCTAGGAGAAGGGTGATAATTTCCAGTGAATGGAAAATTCTTGAGAAGCTTATTAAAATAATTATTTTCCATGCACAGTAGTATAGGATTCCACTCTACTTCCATTTCCCATCATGCCTGAATTCACTTCCATTTTCATACCATATAAATAAGGCACTTGGTCTGCTACCCCAGAGACCTAGATTCTTGCTATACCCATAGGGGGTATACATCCCCAATCAAATCCACTATTAGAACTAAAAAAATATCACATTTTCACTGGCCTCCACCTACTCACCTTTCACATACCACATAAATTTTCCACACCTTATTTTTATGATCAATAGAAATCATTGGGATTTGTGTGACCAGATCCATATTTTAACCCATGATCCCATAAATATGGCCTTAAATATATTAACATCTCTCTGATCATAGTTGAGAAAAAGCTTTGAGGAGAACTTGTTCATTATCAGGAAGATCATGTGTATGCATTACCGATCAAGAAATCATAGCTCTTCATTTGAACTTTTTATGCAATATCAGGAAGACATGAATCAGGTCATAGCAATCAAAAGACCCCAGAGATAACAAGACTACATAATTGGGAGGACAATGCCTATCATCTTACCAATGAAAACATATTGGAAAGAGCAAGGAAATCAAAGCAAAATTTTCAAGTCATACCGAGCTCACAAGTCACACCAATGGAAACATCATCGACGAGAAACATATATACTTTTGTCGATGAAGAAAGAGAAAAATGTACTGGGGAGATGTATGTAATTGGAATAAGTCCCTCAGATCTCTCTCACAATGTGGGTTACACCGATGAAGGAAGTTTTCAAGGAAAGTCTCATCGAAGTCTCCTAATGAATGAAGTGGTCAAAGAAATACATCGGGGAGACCAAATACATTAGAAAGAAATTATATTCTCTTAGTGATAGCACATGTCAACCCAATGGTAACATGAAATAATCACAATTTGTTGGAAAGACACTGGGTGATGAGTAAAAGGATTTCTAATACTCCATACCACCTTGACATTGGGAAAACTTCATAATTTTCTCCCTAAAATAATAAAAGTTGAAAAGCAAGAAAATGGGCAGTTGTGTAATATCGGTAAGAGTATTAGGTGGTCTTCTCAACTAAGGATGAAAATAAAAGGGACACTTCATATTGAAAGGACATTCAGTTATGTCTTGGCGATCAATTATGAATGTATAAACAAAGGTGGCACCAAATAAAAGCACATAGATTGGTCTGAGGTTAGAAGGGTTTCATCGATGCAATATTTTTGTATTGCTCTGACATTTCAAAATTTAGAAAGCCTGTTGCATTCATTTCTAGTGGCATACATTAATGGTTGTATGAATGAACCTTATGTAATTATTTTCTGATTAAAAAGGGATTTAAACAAAAGAATTTCCAGAAGTTGCAGCAGAAAGGATGAGAGATCAAACAAGAGTCAAGGAATTCAGTGCGGCCAAACAATACACAAGTAAGCATACGAAGTTCATTGCAATTGATAAATTGTAATTCGATTTTTCCATGTTGTAGAGAATTAGAATGGAAGGTTCAAGTTATGCAAAAACAAAAGGTAAGAAGCAATATGGCGAAACTAGCCAATCCAAGAGTAAAAAATAGAAAATTGAAATTGACTTGGAATTAAAAGGTAGATTAAACCAAAACCTCATTGATCAATTGCTTGGTTCAGGGAAAAAGGCCTGAAGGTTTTAACAATTGAGGGAAGATGTGGAAAAGTTAGAAGGTAAATGAAAACATATAGGTGATGTATGGACTCCTATCAGGGGATATGAATTGATTATGTTTCATTACTATCAGAGAAACATATTTGAACTAGTGTGCAACCCCTATAATTTCAATTTAGTAAAACTCATTGTCCCCAATGTTTTTGTGAATGTAGAGCTCATTAAACTTCTAGCTAAATACTCTAACCCAGACCTCAAATCCATCTGCAACCCACAAGGAGAGTCTTTCGTAAATGTATCAAGGGCCGCACTTTGTGAAGTTTTCAACTTGGATGATTTGTGTGATGAGCCTATAGTGCATGAGGGTTTGGAGAAGGAGTATTGGAGAATGGATACTACTTACAAGGGATGGAGGTTACTACTACACATACCTAAGAAAGATGGGAATCTTGTCCCCCTTGAAGATGATTAAGGGACTCATTTTCATGTTGATTTTTTCGATCCCTACTTGAAATACACTTACTTATCGATATGCCAAATAATGGGAACAAAGACTTCTAAATTCATGTCTATAGGGACAATGGTAATTGCTGAAAATATACAATGCTACAATGTGAGGCCTTTTGATTATGCCTCACACATTTACATAGGGATAGAGTCACAGCTAATGGCCATCAAGAATGAATCTCCTACACTTCATTTCAAACACTATTTCCCTCACATGCACATGATACTATACTATGGGCAAGAACTAGGAATGTGGCCAAAAGAATTAGGAATCACACAATTGGATAAAGAGGGTCAACCATTACCTGTACAACTATGGACCTCTATTTGGGACAATAGGTTTATCAATTCCAATTTTGTATATTTTGAGGAATATTTTTTCAAGATACTCGACAGGTTTTTCAATCACCCTTGTGATTATTCCTTATCTAATGAAATAAAAATATTCTTAAGGCCCAAGTATTTCAATGGACCACCATCTGTAGAGAATAATTGGGGTGATTGGTACTTCTATGTTGATTCCACCATGATCAAAGTTTATGGTTTTGAAGAAACACCTTTCCTATTGCCAAAAATAGTGCCATATAGGATTGCATATCTAGAGATTGTTAGACAATTGGATCATTCCAATGTTATGAATTTGAGTGCTTATGAGGAATAATCATTTATGCCTAGTACATTGTGCTTTGGATATTTCACTATGGTATCGAAGGAAGGGTATAATCTAATTTTGGATAAGTTATCACATTTCAATATGAAGAAGGTTGCACTGGTGCAGGGGCACCTAAAACATGTAATTAAAAAATGCACTATCTATAGGTTGGTCTAGGAAATAGTGGGTAAATTGAGTCTTTCATGTGAATAAAGCTCTAATAATACCAGTTTTAATGTATTTGGGGGTTCTATTACAGGTTGAAATTTGAAGAGTGGAAGAAGGCATTATGCAATCAATGAAGGAGGTTGAAGAAATCCAAGCAAGGCATGCAAAAATAAATCAAAGACAATCCATATTCCAGACCAAATGAAAATGTAGAGGTAAGGAATGTAAATTAATGATTGGTTCAAGTTCCTTGGATAATTTTGTTTATGAGGAGATGGTTGAAAAGTTACATTTTACAAGGATAATTCATGAATCACCTTACAAGGAATATTTGGTAAATGATAGTCAACATATTATGGTTAGTGAGCAAGAATTTGTAGATTTCTATATTGGTCCTTACAAAGATGTTGTACTATATGATATTATGCCTATAAGAGACTGTCACATGATACTAGGTAGAGCTTGGAAATATGATAGGTTTTCTATACATGATGGAAGACTTAATGTGTATGAAATTGAAAAGGAGGGGAAAATGTATACTTTGAGTTGTTTGAAGGATGATGGGGCACAAAGTAGGATGGGCATATGTGGAAAAAGAGAGTTTTTAGAACAAAAGGAAAAAGGGAATAATGGAGAAATAGAGGAGCATAGCATAGATGCCACAGATGGAGTGAAGCACCATGAGAAAATAAAAAAATGGTATAGAAGTAGCTACTACAAGGGGAACAAGCATTGACAAGGCAAGCATTGGTAGGGGTATTGAGTTGAAAGAGAAATAAGATGATAGAGTGAAAGAGAAGGTTGAGATAGTGCATATAGGAAGGGAAAATAATTTGAAGAATCAAGATGAGATTGTAAAACAGGGTGAACACAAGAAAGGAACTAAGTTTTTTCAAACAAAAGAAAAAGAAGTTGTGAAATAAGCAAGTGTTGTACAAGAAAAAAAGTATAGGTCTGATACAGAGGTTTGTTGGAAGGAAAACCTTGGGACAAAGATCCTAAAAGATAAAAAAGTTGTGAGTTTGAAAGAGTTTCCTAAGGAAAGGCAAGGTTGGCCTAGCAAGGTCATTGTAGAGGAGATATATTGTCCGTTGAAAGGACAAGAAGGTGGAAATCAACAAGAGACTGATGATAGAAAAGTTGAGTTGCAACAGGAATGTGATGACAAGAAGGATGAAAGAGCATAGAAAAGGGAAGTTTCAAAAGTGGAAGAGATAATGGAAAGCCATGAAGGGATTGAAAAATGTGAAAGGATCATTATTGGAGCAATGTTGTGTTCCTTGCAAGTAAAAGAGAATAGGGAACACTCAAATATAGCTTGGACATAGGTACTTACGTTGGAAAGTGTAGAGAATAAGAAGGCAACAAGTTTGATGAAGATTGAAGAAGCTGGGAACACAAATGTGGTGAAGTTTGGGAGACAAAAGAAATTAAAGTTGGGAGAGAGGTTAGTGAGCCAAGTAATATGGCTAATGACAATGGATGAGTTTGTGAAAGAGTTTGTAGGGGATGAGAAATTTGTAGTCACCTTAAGAGGTGAAAAAGAGAAAGCAAAGTGGTTGAGTAAGGTCTCAATGATGAAAGATACTAGAGAGGAAGAGTTGACTAAGATTGGACAAGTGAAGGCTAAAGATAAAGTGTTGGAAAAATATCCAAATGAGATGGAGAAGAGAGTGACTATTGAGGTTAGGACAGTGGATAGTCCTTGGTTGATTAAATTCATGATGTGGCAATTGTATAGTGGTATGATAGTGGTTCTAAGTGTTTGGAACATGAGAAAGATTATGAAGAGAAGAGTTGAAGGATATATATACATGTGTGGTTGGCAAAGGCTAATGGAAGAGCATGAAACATAGATACTAATGTATGAATTTTTAGCTTTGTGTACTGAATTTTTGTTTGCAAGTGTCAATGAAGACAAAAAGCAACAAGATTGAGAAGAATCAAACATGGCAAGACCAAGAAAAAAAAAAGCATGAAGGGTACAAAGTGCCTTGGAGGAAGATTTCCATGCAAGTGACTTGGATTAGGTTTGAAGTGTTAGCATATGGCTAAGGAGTTTTGTGTGTAGGTGTTGTCATTGATGGAAACCCAATTCATGCAACCCAAATCATGCAACTCAAGTCTTGCATCTGAATGAGCAACAATATTTTGGCTCCTACCGGCAAAATAGATTAAAGCACAAAAGATCCAACCAAAAGCATAAAAAGTGATCTAGTCATCCCACTAGATAGATATTTTAGGTTGTGGATCTCCAAAGAAGGTCAGTAGAGGCTTGTAGTATCTTGATTTTGATATGCACACACTGGTAAGTGATCTAGGAGGTATGGTGCACTAATTTGTTAATTATCTATGCTAAAAGGCCAACCCGACAAAGGAGTAATTCACATATGTATGAGATACAATTAATTGGAAGTTTCCATGCTCAAATAAGTTTTATTTGGGTCCTCTCTTTGTCTTAACTGACTTTGGAGGATGCACATAAATATTTTGTGGTGGATCTAGTTGACAAGTTATAATATCTTAATACCTTATGAAGCCAACTATTGGATGAGTAAATCCTTGATTGCAGATATATATATGAGTTTGGTTTTGTCATTCAAAGTGTGGAATATGAATTTTTTTTGTGTGTGAAATACAAAGTGTGAGATCTAGTAGAACAATAATGTGAATTTTTCTCTAAATGGCGTGAAGAGTAGTAATGAGCTAAGCAGAGCAAAGTGAAGTGTAGAATTGGATAGCAGATCCAGAATCGAGTTTATGAACTTCACCGAAACTGTAACCTAGCATGATTAGATGCCACTATCTCAATTCACCATTTAGATGGTCTTAATCTCAATTTTGTAAGGTAGTGAGCCTTCCTTTGAGTAGTGAGCTTTAGGCAGTGTGCCTAAATGCAAGTGCATTCCTTTTATAAACACTATATTTTGAGTACTCAAATTATGAATTAATCTCCACCATGGTTTTTCCCTAACAGGTTTTCCAAGCAAAAAAATGTGTTTTATGGTGTTATTAATGTTTTCATTGTATGATTGCATCTTATCTTAATATAATGATAGAATGGTTTCAGATCAAATAAAATTTTAAGAATTGTTGAACATTGATTCACCCCCCCTCTCAGTGTTCCCTTGAGTCCAACAATTGGTATCAGAGCTAGTTCCTCTGAAGAATTTTTGCAGCTTGAGGTGGATCTTGGAATGTAATTGACTCTAACAGTCTTCAACAATAGCTTATGGTGGCTCGTGATGAACTTGATTATTCTAAATTAGAAGTTCATGAATTGAAAGAAAATCTAGAGGATGTTGAGAAATTCGTTCAATCATTGAAGGATCAGATAGTGAAATCTAGGGTGAAAAGGAAAGACCTTTGTAATCAGATCAAGTAGAATGAAAGTGAATATATGGATGATGCTCACTTGAACCAAGCCTTGAAGGAAATAACTGAAGAATGTGAAATCTTGCTAGAGACAATACAAACCTAAAACATGATATGAAATCTATGACAATGAAGATGACTAAAGAGATTGAAGAAATAAAGAAGAATGAGGAAAATCCTGCTCAGACCTTGAAAGAGAAATCCAATGAATGCAGTAGAATAATAATGGAATTCACTCAGTTGGAAAGTGAACTTCAAAGAATCAGAAATAATGAAGAAGAATTTGGTAAGTAGATTGCTACTCTTAGGAATGATCTGGTCGTTACAAATGAATACAAAGAAAATTTTAAACTTAGTTCAATTAAACTTGATGAACTGAATCAAGGACAAAAGAGTGGAAATGATAAGACAGGTCTTGGATATGAAAAGGGAGAAAGTTCCAGATCAATACAAAATAATTTCAGACAGAACATAAATAGAAGACATCTGGTAAGACAACCTAATGCACAAAGATTTAATGGGTATTGTTTTTCCTATAATAATTTTGGTCATATGGTTCCTCAGTGTAGAAGTAATATGAATTCAATAACTTCATCATTTGTTGGTTAGTGTTTCAATTGCAAAAAGCATGGTCATAAATCAATTGAATGCAAAAATGTGTCAAGTCACTCTATTGATAAAGGAAATGTTGAATGTTATGCATGTGGGAAGTTTGGACATATTGCTAATCAATGCAAGATGAGAAGAATCCAATGGAATGGATAAAGGAACATTGTGTGCTACAACTACAACAAATATGGTCATGTTGCTAGATTTTGTAGAACCAAAAACACAGACATAAGAGTTTCGGTAAATAAAGACAAAAATACAGAGAAAAATGATAAAGAAAATGGAAAAATTATTGTGGATGAAATGAGGGATCAAATGAAGAAGACATGGGTAAAGAAAAGTGGATCTGAAGATGGTAATAGTTCCATACCGGAACCTTCTTTCGGTAATTATTCCATAAATTGATTTGAGGCCATTGGCCTAGGGGGAGCTTTATAAGAGAATCCTTCCTCCCTTGCTTATAGATGGTACCAGAATAGAGAGATTAGTTGAGATAATGTAATTATGGTGTGCAAAAGTTTTGGATAATTTTAGCAAGTGAATTCAACCAATTCAAAGGTCTGCAAAATATTTTTTGTTGCTGCTTTGGGAAAACAAAGTATCTAGAAAGTTTAGGGAAAATGCATTTATTGTGAATGTGCGAGCTATAGAGTCGAGTATGAGCCATCATTTGTCACTTTTCTTTATTGAAGGGAAGAAGGAGAAAACTTGCCCAATGGAATTTGAAGCAACAAAATCAATTCTTTAGCAAATCATGAAAATCTATCAGGTACTTCAAATCATTTTCAAAATCCTCATATAATTTGGTGTTTAGTTGTGAACCCTAAACGCGAAAAAGAAAATGGAGAAAATTAAAGATTTGATTACATTGGACGAATATAATAGTGCAAAGATCAAGTCTATAAGAAATTTATTGCTTCCTGATGAATTGAAGCAATTGAGCAAAACCAAGCATGGAAATTTGGATTTGTGGAATGAGTTTTTGTACCTTGAAAATGCAAAATTCATAAAATTCTTATTGAGCAAATTGCATGGTGATGTTTTAACTTTGGATAGACCCTACTCAATTTCGAAGGAGGTAATTGAGAGATTAACTAGATTTTACAAAGTCGGTGATGTTACTAGGAAGAAATCTATCCAGAACAAGGAAGTTGAAATCCTAACTAGTGCAATCAGAGATCAAAGAGCTCCGATGATAGAAACAATCAATAATCTCATTAAATAGTACATTACACATGGAATAACCTATAATATATTCTACCAAAATTGGGAAGGGGCTGCATCAGCTGGCATAGTATACATTGCTCATAAAATGATAATTGAAGGTTATGACTTCGAACTATGTGGATTGTTAAAGGATCAAATGTTGGATAATGTTCAACTGACAAAGGATTTAGGGTATCCATTCAGGTTTGGTACTCTAATCATATGTCTAGTTATGTATTTTCTAAATTTTTTGCCAAGAATCAACAATGTATTATAGACATTAGATAAACTGGTATGCACCCAAATTTACTCTTATTCTAAGAGTCTATCTAACTAGGATTCATAGTTTGAAAGGTTTTGTAAAATTGTACTTGCAAAATATGGATCAGTCATTTCCTCTCTGGTAAGGATAATGGAAGTTGATTCCTCTTCTGGTAGCATTGATAGAGGACATAAAAGAGGATATGAGATTATTGAATATAGCTCGTCAAAAAGAAAATTTCCCAAGATTGAAGGAAAAGGGAAAGAAAAGGAAATTGTGGACATTCCAGATGAAGAACCTGAGAGAGCACTGGAAAATAACTCCAGTCTTGAAAAATGTAGTGAGGAAGAAGATTATCTATCAAAATAAAAATTAAAAAACAACTTATCCTAAGTACAAGTGGTATGCAGAAAATTGCACGGTTATGGTGAGTCAAACCATCATATGATCGAGACTTAATTTTGGAAGTTCTGAATGCTCATATTAAGCATTGTAAGATAAGATTGGAAATTTTAAAGGATGTTCTACCTGAAGAGATGATTGAGTGTAGCAGAGAATCATTGGGATCTAAAGTCAAAGGAAAAGAAGAAGGTGAAATTATCTCTCACCTAAAGAAACAATTTAGAATATCCCTTGTCAAGCTTAAGAAGAAAATGAATGAGTTAAGATAGTGCATTAACTCATCCATAGGAATCTATAACTATTGTGTCTATTGGCCCCATGCAACCAGTAATTACAAAGAGAGGTTGGATCAGATTGAGACATAACACAATGGAATTGGAAAAAGCTTTGACATGTCTCAAGATCTAGATTATATTATCAGAAGCAGAATCTAGGAGTTACAGACCACTCAAACAAAAATTAAACTGTCCAAGAATGTTCTTGTGGACACCTTTTGGAAGGTAAAAGACTTAATTGAGTGCAGGTTGGAGCAGTTGGTGGAAATCCTGCAAGATGGTGAAAATTTTGAAGAAGCAATCACAATCCCTGAATCTCTCATTCAAATTATCAACAAGACTTCCAAAAATAATAGTTTGATTATCAGCATTGGAATTGTAATTGATGGTTGGAAGAATTTTCTTTCGGATGTGAAGAAAAATCATAAGATAATCTTTTAAAGGAAACTGCAAATAGTGTTCAAGTTTTTGAAATTTTGACTGAAGGAGAATAATTTTCTGCATAAATGTATTAGAGTTTTGAGGCCATGAGGCTTTTGAACACATTTTTTTTGGAATATGGAATCCATTCTTTGTCATTGACATCAAAGGGGGAGAGAATGCAATGAAAAAAATCTCATAAATCTAAGAGGGAGAAAATCTAAGGGGGAGAGAATATCGAAAGGGGAGAAAGCATAGTGAAATTTTTTCACTAAGTTTTGCCATCAATACCAAAGGGGGAGATTGTTGGAATATGGATAAGGAGTTTGGTGTGTAGGTGTTGTCATTGATGGCAACCCAAGTCATGCAAACCAATTCATGCAACACAAGTCTTGCATCTGAATGAACAACACTATTTTGGCTCCTATCGGCAGAATAAATTAAAGCACAGAAGATCTGGCTAAAAGCATAAAAAGTGATCTAGTAATGCCACCAGACATATATTTTAGGTTGTGGATCTCCAAAGAAGGTTTGTAGAGGCTTGTAGTATCTTGATTTTGATATGCACACACTGGTAAGTGATCTAGGAGGTACGATGCACTAATTTGTTAATTATCTATGCTAAAAGGCCAACCCGACAAAGGAGGAATCCGTGGAATTATGATATACAATTAATTGGAAGTTTTCATGATCGAATACATTTTATTTGGGTCCTCTCTTTGTCTTAACCAACTTTAGAGGATGCACATAAATATTTTGTGGTGGATCTAGTCGACAAGTTACAATATCTTAATACCTTATGAAGCCGACTCTTGGATGAGTAAATCCTTGATCGCGGATATATATATATGAGTTTGGTTTTGTCATTCAAAGTGTGGAATATGAATTTTCTATGTGTGTGAAATGAAAATTGCAAGATCTAGTAGAATAGTAATGTGAATTTGTCTCTAAATGGTGCGAAGGGCAGTAATGAGCAGAGAAGAGTAGAGCGAAGTGCAAAATTGGATAGCATATCCAAAATCAATTTTATGAACTTCACTAGCACTATAACCTAGTATAATTAGATGCTACTATCTCAGTTCACCATTTAGATGGTCTTAATCTAAATTTTGTAAGGCAGCAAGCTTTCCTTTGAGCAGTGAGCTCTAGGCAGTGTGCCTGAATGCAAGTGCATTCATTTTATAGACACTATATTTTGATTACCCAAATTGTGGATTAATCAACACTATGGTTTTTCCCTAATAGGGTTTCCATGCAAAAAAAGTGTGTTTCATGGAGTTATTAATGTTTTCACTGTATGATTGCATCTTATCTTAATATAATGTTATAATGGTTTCAGATCAAAGAAAAGTTTAAGAATTGTTGAACACTAATTCAACCCCCCCTCTCAGTGTTCCCTTGAGTCCAACATGAAGGGATTGTGAAGAAGACATAAGAAAACATATGGAGTGATTTACGGGGCATAAATATTTTGTACCCAATAAGTATGGTGTAGGGGCACCTAAAACATGTAATTACAAAATTCACTATTTGTAGGTTGGTCTAGGAAATAGGGGGTAAATTGAGTCTTTCATGTTAATAAAGGTCTAATGTAAAGAGTGGAAATCTTTAATTCCAAACATCAAAAATTACTTAAATAAATTCATTTATATTCTAAAGAAAGTTGAAAACTCCATTCATTAACATTTCATAAACTCCAAAAGATTCCATAATATTAACTTAAAGTCTACAAATATATTCATAAACGTTTCATCTTACATGACATTAATAATACAAAAGAATTTGTAACAAAAGTTTCCAATTTAAGACTTAGGCATTCAATCGCCTTAAGCTCTATAATAATCATACAAGAATAAAATAATACATATATGAAGAAATCATCCTTTGATCTTTAATCCAATAGCTTATCTTCAAATATGAAGATGAGAACAAGGATCGGGTGCTTTTTCCGCCCAACCTCGAAGCTTACTCTTCCTCAAAATTCCTTAGTCATTCAAAGAATACTCGAACCTGCATGAATCGCTTAGCAAAAAGCAGTCGACAAGCAAGATGGAATCTGGTGCGTGCCTAGTATAACTAGTAAATCCACAAGGATTTTCATTTTTCTAGTTCATTTAAGAAACAAGCAAGTTCAATACTAGGATATGGTAGAGAGTTAATTTCATTCCATCTATTTCAATGGTCCTTAAGTTACTTGGCCAAGTAAAATGTCATGCACAACAAATAATAGTAGTTTTGGAAAAGAAAAACTACTCTCTCTAAAAACCCATATTCAGCACCCATCCCAGAAGGTAACTTTCCAAACACATGTCATGTGCATTCAATTATCCAGCATTAATGGTTTCATTCAAATAAATAAAGGTTTCATTCAAATAAATAAAGTATCTTTCACAAACACATGAACTGCACTTTCATTTTCAAGAAAAAATGGTTTTTAATACAATAATTTCACAGTTTTAAATCACAAATAACATTATGTTCATATTTGAAATAAATAAGAGATAAAATTAAAGAAGGTGTATCTCAAGTATATAACTAAGTACATATCAAAACCATAATAAATGAGCACACATTATTTCGGTTCATTTACTCAAGAAAATTCAACCACTTTTCAATATAGTCTTTTCTAATTCGTTTCATTTAAAAGTAATTATATTTTTAATTCTATTTTTCCTTTTCTTTTCTATTTTTCATATTTCTCTAAAATGTTATCTTTTCAAAAATGTAAACACCTCATATTTACTTCTATTTCGTAGAAAATTTAGTTTTATTTCTAGAGAATTATCAAACTCCATTCTTACTTTTCAAGCATATATCTTAACACAAAATTATTTAATCTTGTCATTCCGGAAAACATTCAACATTTTTATTTAAACCAAAAACACTATATTTTCTGTTTGCATTATTCTGAGAAATTATCTATTTGACAGTTTTGTTTTTCTGAAGCTTTTCTAAATCTAAATAAATCTAAATCATTAAGTTTTCTGTGTGCATATTTTCAAACTACTAAATCATGATTTAATAAAATAAATACATCTACTGTTTCTTTATATTTTTTGTCCAAGTTGTTCCATAGTTTTCTAATAAAAACACATTTTGGTGTTTGATCTTTTTCCTAAATTTGATAAAAATATTGACAAGCACAGTTTTGTTTGAAATTAAGGAAAATAATTAAACTTCGATATTAATTTTCTATGAATTTGAGAAATAAAAATTTATATATCGAATCTACTTGTTTATTTCCTGTAGATAAGTGTTTTCTCAAATATGGAAATGAATCTTTCTCTTTCTTTGTCAATTTTTTGTTCTAAATACTCTTTTGTTTCTATTTATATCTCTCTTCTTTTCTTCCTTGCTGCCTTCTTTCCTTCTCCTTCTTTGCACTGCCTTCTCCTCTTATTCTACCTCTAGCCGCACCTCTTCACATGTTGGCTTATGTGGGATGAAGGGAGGAAGACTTCTTTTCTTTTTTATTGTTTCCCCCTGCTGGCCGGCGTGCACTACCTCTTCCCCTTCTTGACAAGCACCTCTGCTCTCCTTCTGTCCTTGCATATGAGGAAGGCAAAATTTCATGAAATAACAACTTAATCTGTTTTTATCTCCTCTCTCATGGTCGCACATGGGGTATAAGATGAGCAGATTTCAAATAAGGTAATCAAAATAGTCCTCCTCCCTTCTACTGGCTACATATGGGAGCTTAATGAATGCCAACTCCATCAACATAAAAGCTCTCCTTTTTTTAACTCTGCCTTCAAAAACAGATTTTTACTCTTCTTTTTTTTTTAATTTGAATTTCTTTTCTTCCATATCATGCAAAATGGTGGAGTTAACAACAATGAAATAAGATCCATTATTCATGCTTGATCTCCAGCCAAAATTTTCATAACTCCAAGTTTCAATTTATGATTGCATGCAAAATTGATTGAAAGATATTTGTTTTCAATTTGATAACTACTCTTTTGATTTCAATTTCAATTCCAAATTTGAATGTATTTTTGTTTTCTAATTTCTTTTCAATAACTTATTTTGATATTTATTTATTTTATACATATCTTTCCACTTCCATTTAATACTATATAAATATCTATTTAAACTTTTATTTCTACTTTCATTTATTATTTGCAAAAATAACAATAAATCAATTACACAAAATATACATTATATATAATTAAACCATTTTCTCACAACAATATTTAAATTTCCATTTAAAACAAACAATTTTTTTTTCCCAATTTCATTCAACAAATGCATAACCATTATAATAATTAAAATTTAAACCATTTAATCATCACGAAAATGCATTATAATTAACTAAGTGGTGTGTGAGATTACATCATCCTCATTAATGTCTAATGGCTAAAATGACTCTACTTGATCAATGTTCTCACCTTCATTCTCATTCACCTATTCCTGCGTTCACTTGCACTCAATTTTTCATCAGAAATGGCAAACCCTGAATTTCACAATAATGAATTTCAAATCATTTCATTTGCATTTTAATTTCAATTCCACTTTCAATTTCAATTTAAATAATCATCTAATATAATTATTAAAAATCTCAAGATTAATAATTGCATTTAAATAAATGACAAAAATCAGTACGTGACATCCTTCCCCTCTTGGAAAAGACATCGTCTCAATGTCTTATTAATCAAGAAATAAGCATAGTATCTCAATCATAATGAAATAATAACTAACATCATAGTTCTCCAAAAATAAGCATAAACAATCCATAGTAGCATCCATGCTATCCAAGTTCACAACATGTGAATCAAAAACCAGAGTATCAAGTATCTTTGCATTAAGAAAATACTAATCTAAGAAAGCAAATAAGGAAAATGATGGTCAATCATCTCAGAATCCTCCCATGTAGCACTATCCTCAGTATACTGGTCCCACTGGACCTTGTACTGAGTACTATCCTTGTTACACAGCTTAATGCTATGTTTGTCTAGGATGCAGATGGGCTCCGCTAGCACCACCCCTGGATCCTATACCTGTAATGAACGCCAGTCAAGTATATGAGATGCATCAGGATGGTATGGTTTCAATAAAGAAACATGGAATACATTATGGAGTCGAGCTAGAGCAAGTGGTAACACTAGTCTATAAGCAACCAGATTAATGACCTCCAGCACATCAAAGGGTCCCACAAATCTTAGAGCCAACTTTGATGATTTCCCAAATGAGATAGAGCTCTTATGAGGCTTAACCCTCAAAAAGACTTTATCTCCTGCAACAAACTGTCTGAAAGCCCTTTTTCTATCAGCATAGCTATTCTATCTATTGGCTACTTCCTTCAACCTACTCTTGATCAAATTCATTTGCTCATCCATTTCCTTGAGCATATCTAGACCAATGATGATCCTATCTTCTATCCCAACTAATGGGTGTGCGAAATTTCCATCCATAAAGTGCCTCAAAAGGTGCCATACCCAAAGATGCATGGAATGAGTTGTAAGAAAAATCAACTAATGGAAAATATTCCTCCCACTTGTACTGCTGATCCATGCAGTACATCCTTAGAAGATCCTTAACAACCTAGTTGACCCTTTCTATTTGGCCATCCGTTTGTGGGTGATAAGTAGAACTAAAATTCAATTTAGTTCCTAAAGTTGCATTCAGTGTTGTCGAAAACCTAGATGTCATCCTGGTATCCCTATCAGAAATAATGGTCTCTGGTACACCATGCAATCATAATATCTCTTGCACAAATTTCTTCGCAAGTGTTAATGATCCATCCTTCAAATTACTAGGTATGAAATGTGAAACCTTCATTAGCTTATCAATGACTACTAAGATGGTATCATGCCTATTCCTACTCAAAGGTAATCCTTGGATAAAATCCATATTGATTACTTACCAGTTATACTCAATTATATCGTGGGGATACAAAAGTCTTGTTGGATGTACATGCTCAACTTTGACCTGCTGGGATTCCAAACATCTAGCCACATACTCCATAACATATTTCTTGAGCTTAGGCCAAAAATACAAATTCTTCAACTCTACTACCATCTTCGTAACTCCTAGATGCCCTGAGTAAGGTGCATCATATACTTCCTCTAGAATCAACCTCAGGGATATACATCCTTCCCTGATATCTCAAAATACCATCATACTCCATCACATATCCATCAAATCTATGATCTAAAGGATCTGCCTCTAAGGCTTGCTTGACCCTATCATAATGCTCATCTACTGGAAGATACTGCAACACTTGTTGTCTCAAATTTGACCTTGTGGTCAACATACCAAAGAGATGTATTCTCCTACTAAGATCATCTGCAACTCTATTTTACTTTCCCTTGATATACTCAATACCAAAATCATACTCACTTAGTAACTCAAGCCACCTTCTTTGTCTCGCATTGAGGTTAGGCTATGTAAACATGTACTTAAGTCCTCAATGATTTGTCTTTAGTTGAAATGGTTTCCCTAGGAGGTAATGTCTCCACATCTTTAATGCATGAACAATAGCTGCAAGGTCAAGATCATGTGGTGCATAATTCAATTCATATTGTTTCAGTTTTCTGGACTCATATGCAACCACTTTCCCTTCCTGCATCAACACAGCTCCTACACCTTCACCTGAAGCATCTGTAATCACTATGAATTGCCTATTAGGATCTGGTATAGTAAAAAATGGTGTTGATGTCAACTTTTTTTTAAGAAATTGAAATGCCTCCTCACACTTCTCAGTTTGGTCAAATTTCCTTCCCTTCTTCTGAAGAGAAGTAATAGTTGTTGCTATCCTAGAAAATCCTTCCACATATTTCCTGTAATATCCTGCAAGTCCCATGAAACTACGGACTTCAATAACACTCTATGGTGTTGGCCAATCCAAAATTTCTTCTATCTTTGCAAGATCAATTCAGATTCCCTTTAGCAGATATGACATGACCTAGGTAGTGAACCTTCTTCTAAAAAAAAGTACACTTCAAAAACTTACCAAAAAGCTTTCGATCTCTTAGTCGTTGCAAGACTATTCTTAAGTGTTTCTCATGCTCCTCTTTTGTCTTAGAGTAAATTAGAATATCATCTATGAATATAATCACAAAATCATCTAAACAGTCTCTAAATATATTGTTCATAAGATTCATGAATGTCGTTGGGGCATTCGCTAGACTAAAAGGTACCACTGTGAACTCATAATGTCCATACTGGGTTCGAAAGGTTGTCTTTGGAATATCCTCCTCCTTAATCCTTAGTTGGTGGTAACCTAATCTAAGATCAATCTTAGAAAATATTGTGGCCCCTTTCATTTGATCAAATAACTCATCTATCCTAGGTAAAGGATACCTGTTCTTAATGGTAATCTTGTTCAACATTTTGTAATCAATACACAATCTCAAGGTCCCATCCTTCTTCTTCACGAATATTACCGGTGCACCCCATGGAGATACACTTGGTCTAATAAATACCTACTTCAGTAACTCCTACAATTGAACCTTCAGTTCATATAACTATGTAGTAGTCATTATGTATGTAGCCTTGGATAGAGACTCAGTTCTAGGTAAAATTTGAATCGAGAAATCAAATTCTCTCTTCAATGGTAACTCAGTAAGTTCTTCAGGAAAGATATCCAAGAACTCCTTGAGAGTTGGATAGTCCTCTAGACTTTTCTAGACATTATCCAAGTCACTCACCAATATAGCATATATGGAACATCCTTTCCAATGTGCTTTCTTTAGTTGCATGGCTGAGATATGTCTCAACTCAAGAGGCTCTTTAGATCCAAAAATCTCAACTGGATGTCCAAAATCATCAAGACAATTCAAAATCTTATCCTCATAGTTCACTATAGCTTTATGCTCAGTTAACCAATTGATCCCTAGGATCACATCATAAGAACCCAATGGTGCTACATATAGGTTAACTTGGGTTTGGAAATCAGATAACTCTAAATCGCTACATGATAGACATGAATCTATCCTCTTCTCTGCTCGATTTCCATACTGAACCATCCATGAATGTGAAATATAACCAGGTCTAATAGGTAACTTAGCAACTATTTTAGGATCAATAAAGAATTCAGTAGCTCCTGTATCTATCAAAATGGAAACTGATTGACCAAAAAGCTTACCCATCATCTAAATAGGTGAAGCTTGAAAATCTGCTTGATAGTTGTCAACCGCTCCATGAATCTGGTGTTGCGGTGCTCGTCGATCATTCCTTCCTCACTGACCTTCTGTACCTTGAGTGCAATTGGAGGCATAGTGATCTCCTCCACAATTGTAACATCCACCTTGTGGCCCTGGGTAAGCACCTATCCTATTCCTAGTATTATAGAATTTGGTGTTATTATTATTCACTTTCTTGTTTCCACCATAGCTTCCTTCTCCTTTCTCTTGAGAGTTTGTTCCTCTCTTTAGGTTCCTTATCTGCTGATTGTTGTTACCCCTATGGTTATTACTATTTTGGAACTTCCTGTTTCCAAATCTAGATTTAGAATTCACATTCTTTCTATAGTTTTCTACCTATTGCAACTTCTGTTCCTGTTTTATGGCCTTCTCAAAGACCTCATCCATAGTCAATGGATTATGAATATCCACATCAACTCCTATCTATGGCCTCAATCCTAGGATGAATTTCCAAATACAAAATTTCTCATCCATCCGATATTGTGGTATGTACTTCAAGAGATTAGTGAATCTCTCCCAGTACTGAGTAACTGTCAAACCACCCTGTGTCAGATTCTAAAACTCTATCATTTTTATATCAAAGAATAGCTATGGAAGCCATCTCTTCCTAAAAAGTTGCAAGAACACTTCCCAGGTAGTCCCACCTGGTAGTAGCTTCTTCTCAGTCTTCTCATTATCCCACCAAGTAGCACCTTCTCCAGTAAGCTGATATGAAACCCAAACTACCTTGGTCTCATTAGACATATTCTTGAGCTCAAAGTACTTTTCCATTTCAATTACCCAAGCTTCAGCTCCATCATCAATGGTCTTACCATCAAACTTGGGTGACACTACCCTTTTCAAGTCTTTTGCCAACTCCCCTTCAATCCTAGCTTGAGGGTTCGGTGGTTCTTCAACCCTTGGATTCTCATTAGTGGGTTGCTCTTGATTTTGGGGAATTTCGTTATGAGGGTTTTGTCCTTCTTTGACTCCTCGAACTTCCTGTTCTAGATTATCCATTTTAGAATCTTGCCGATTCAAAATATTGAGAATCTGATCCAACCTATCATTCTCATTACTTGCAGCAGCTCCTTTTCCTCTTGTACCCATGATGTATCAACAATTCCTGAATTAAGGAATGTTTCTTTAGCGTAATGGACAAAGGACCCTAGTGTTCAAACCTAGGGCTCTAATACCAAATGTAAAGAGTGAAACTCTTTAATTAAAAACATCGACAATTCCTTAAATAAATTCATGTATATTCTAGAGAAAGTCAAAAAGTACATTCATTAACATTTCATAAACTCCAAAATACTCCATAATATCGACTTAAATTCTACAAATAGATTCATAATACTTCCAATTAAATTCATAAATGTGTCATTTTTACACGACATTAATAATACAAAACATTTTTTAACAAAAGTTTACAATTCAAGACTTAGGCATTCAGTCTCCTTAAGCTCTACAACAATCATACAAGAATAAAATAATACATATATGAAGAAATCATCCTTTGATCTTCAATCCAAGAGCTTATCTTCAAATATGAAGATGAGAACAAGGATCAGACACTTTTTCCTCCCAACCTCGAAGCTTACGCTTCCCCGGAATTCCTTAGTCATTCAAAGAATACCTAACCCTGCATGAATCACTTAGCAAAAAGCAGTCGACAAGCAAGATGGAATCTAGTGCGTGCCTAGTATAACTAGTAAATCCACAAGCATTTTCTTTTTTCTAATTCATTTAAGAAACAAGCAAGTTTGATACTAGGATATGGTAGAGAGTTAATTTCATTCCATCTATTTTAATGGTCCTTAATTTACTTGGCCAAGTAAAATTTTATGCATGACAAATAATAGTAGTTTTGGAAAAGAAAAACTACTCTCTCTAAAAACCCATATTCGGTACCCGTCCCGGAAGGTAAATTTACAAACACATGTCATACGCATTCAATTATCAAGCATGCATGGTTCCATTCAAATAAATAAAGTATCTTTCACAAACACATGAACTGCACTTTCATTTTCAAGCAAACATGGTTTTTAGTACAATAATTTCACAGTTTTAAATCACAAATAACATTATGTTCATATTCAAAATAAATAAGAGATAAAATTAAAGAAGGTGTATCTCAAGTATGTAACTAAGTACATATCAAAACCAAAATAAATGAGCACACATTATTTCGGTTCATTTACTCAAGAAAATTCAACCACACTTCAATATAGTCTTTTCTAATTCATTTCATTTAAAAGTAATTATATTTTTAATTATATTTTTCCTTTTCTTTGTTGTTTTTCATATTTCTCTAAAATGTTATCTTTTCAAAAACGTAAACACCTCATATTTACTTATGTTTCATAGAAAATTTAGTTTCATTTCTAGAGAATTATCAAACTCCATTCTTACTTTTCAGGCATATATCTTTACACAAAATTATTTAATCTTGTCATTCTGGAAAATATTCAACATTTTTATTTAAACCAAAAACACTGTCTTTTCTATTTGCATTATTTTGACAGTTTTGGTTTTTTTGAAGCTTTTCTAAATCTAAATAAATCTAAATCATTACATTTTCTATGTGCATATTTTCAAATTACTAAATCATAATTTAATAAAATAAATAAATCTACTATTTCTTTATATTTTTTGTCCAAGTTGTTCCATAGTTTTATGATAGAAACACAGTTTGGTGTTTAATCTTTTTCCTAAATTTGATAAAAACAGTGACAGGCACAGTTTTGTTTGAAAAGAAGGAAAATAATTAAACTTAGATATTATTTTGCTATTAATTTGATAAATAACATTTTATCTATCGAATCTACCTGTTTATTTTTGTAGCTGAGTGTTTTCTCAAATCTGAAAATGAATCTTTCTCTTTCTCTGTCAATTTTCTGTTCTAAATACTCCTTTGTTTTTGTTTATATCTTTCTTCTTTTCTTCCCTGTTGCCTTCTTCCCTTCTCCTTCTTGGCACACACCTTCTCCTCTTATTCTACCTCTGGCTGCACTTCTTCACCTATTGGCTTACGTGGGATGAAGGGAGGTAGACTTCTTTTCTTTTTTATTCTTTCCCCCTGCTAGTTGGCATGCACTCCCTCTTCCCCTTCTGTCCTTGCGTATGAGGAAGGCAAAATTTCATGAAATAACAACTTAATCTATTGTTTATCTCCTCTCTCTTGGTCGCACATGGGGTATAAGATGAGAAAATTTCAAATAAGGTAATCAAAATAGTCATCCTCCCTTTTGTTGGTTGCGCATGGGAGCTTAATGAATGCCAACTCCATCAACATAAAAGCTCTCCTTTTTTTAACTCTGCCTTCAAAAATGGATTTTTACTCTTTTTTTTTTAATTCGAATTTCTTCTCTTCCATCTCATGCAAAATGGTGGAGTTAACAATGAAATCAGATCCATTATTCATGCTTGATCTTGAGCCAAAATTTCCATAACTCCAAGTTTCAATTTGTGATTGCATGCAAAATTGATTGAAAGATATTTGTTTTCAATTTGATAACTACTCTTTTGATTTCAATTTCAATTCCAACTTTGAACGTATTGTTGTTTTGTAATTTCTTTTCAATAACTTATTTTGATATTTATCTATTTTATACATATCTTTCCACTTCCATTTAATACTATATAAATATCTATTTAAACTTTTATTTCTACTTTCATTTATTATTTGCGAAAATAACAATAAATCAATTACACAAATTATACATTATATATAATTAAAATATTTTCTCACAACAATATTTAAATTGCCATTTAAAACAAACAAATTCTTTTTCGCAATTTTGTTCAACAAATGCGTAGCCATTATAATAATTAAAATTTAAACCATTTAATCATCACGAAAATACATTATAATTAACTAAGTGGTGTGTGAGATTCCATCATCCTCATTAACGTCTAATGGCTAAAATGACTCTACCTGATCAATGTTCTCGCCTTCATTCTCATTCACCTATTCTTGCATTCACTTGCACTCAATTTTTCATCAGCAATGGCAAACCCTGAATTTCATAGTAATGAATTTCAAATCATTTCATTTGCATTTTAATTTTAATTCCACTTTCAATTTCAATTTAAATAATCATCTAACGTAATTATTAAAAATATCACGATTAATAATTGCATTTAAATAAATGACAAAAATTAGTACATGACATCTAATAAGACCACTTTTAATGTATTTGGGGGTTCTAGAGTTATTTTGGTTCACAAGTTGCATTATGATGTAATAAATGGTAATAAATTGTCAAATAATGTAAAATTAAGGGTTGTGAGGAGTTTAGGAAGTTGAATAGTTGGTTATAGGTATCTCATGGGTATTTTTGGATTGGAATATGTACAAATGGCCTCTTGAAGGCTCAGAGGGGGTTGGCTGAGGAGTTTTGGAGAAGAATTCAATAATAAGAATACAAATTTAGTTAATTTTTTGAGTTTCTTTGCAATTTTTGCTTGTGTACGGGTCCGTACAGCAAGGTTAGGGTTCTAAATGTTTTGATTTTTTTGTAATATGGTGTTTTCTTCCTTTTGAATCCATTCTTGTGGGATTTCATTTAGTATAAGGTGTTCTAAGGTCTGATTCCTTGAAACCTGCCTAAAATAGAGAATTAGTGCTTTAAAGGTTAAAATGTAATGAATAGGCCATTCCACCTTATGTAGTCACTGTACCTAGGTGGAATGGGCCTTGTTAGTTTATAATTATTCCTATGAATTTTTTGATTGAGGTTGAGAAATATTTGAGAGAGAATTGTATGTTGCCCTGTGGTAAAAACTGAGTTTTAGGCCTTAGAATCAAGGCTAGAAAGGGTGAAATGATGTGTGAGGGAGAATACTAGGTAGAAACCCATGAAAATAGTGT
This sequence comes from Sequoiadendron giganteum, assembly GCA_007115665.2. Taxonomy (NCBI): domain Eukaryota; kingdom Viridiplantae; phylum Streptophyta; class Pinopsida; order Cupressales; family Cupressaceae; genus Sequoiadendron; species Sequoiadendron giganteum. Next base: position 710,326,550 of record CM021103.1, read on the forward strand.
TTGCAGATGTATTTAGAGGTTTCTAGAATATCTAAGAGGCTGGTAGTGGTTAAATGTGTAAGAGAGGTCAAGACCGTAGTTGGAAGAGGGTGGAAAAGAGTGAAAAAGTGAGGTTTTACAAAGAAAGTGCATAAACAACTTGAGGGTAGAATAATATAATGATGTTTTGAGAATTTATAGGCATGATAATGAGATTTTGAATTGGTTTGGGTTTGTATAAGGTTTGTACATAGGACTTTCAGTAAACCCCTATGGAAATGATGAAAAGTGAGGGTTTAAGAGAAGTGAGTCTTGATGAGTGTGTAAGGACCCAATGGTTGGATATTCCTAAGTTTTGGAGGTAGCTGTAAGATTTTTTTGAGGTTTGAAGAGTTGGAGACAAGTTTGAAGGTAAGTTCCTTTGGAAAAAGAGGTTATTTGGAGCTCGGTTCAGCCTAAAAGGTCAGTTTGGGTGAAAGTGGTCCAAAGAGACCAATGGTGAATTTAAGATATGTTTTGTGCTAGGTTAATGGGTCCATGTAAGTTTGAGTGGTTGGAGGATTGGTTAATTTTTTTGTGAGATAAGTTCCTAAAATAGGTCTTTGAGTCTTGCTAGGTGAAAGGAGGCCTGAATAGTGAAAGTGCAAATAGAAGTTCTTGAAATCTTGAAAGTGAGTTAGTCTAGTTTTAATGATGAATTTAATCTTTTTAGATGCATCTTGGTGCCTTGGAAGAGATCTGAAACAATAAGAGTGTGTTGGAGCCTTTGGGTGCCTAATTCACTAAGGAGACAAATTGGTGTTTTCAGAGCCCTTCGTTGTGGATTCATGTTACAAGATAGTTGATGTCATCCCTACCTCTGCATCATGCATCAAGGAATAAATTTGACCCTAGAGTTTATATTGGTTCTGCAAGGAAAAAATAAAATCTAGGTGGATATGATGATATATCATAAGCTCGTGATGATATAATGAAAAACATGGAGGAGAGGGAAGCTGAATTGGCCATTGACAACTATAATAGATACATGGAACAAAAGATGAAGGAGTTGCAAGAAATGGAAATCTTATCCTCTACCAGTGAGGAATCTTCTAGTGAAAAGGAACCCCAAGGCCAAACTAACAAGATTCCCAAACTGAGAATTGAAGAATATCAATCTCCAAATAGAGAACAGGAAGTTGGGGAATCATCTGATGTAGATAATAGGAAATTGGCTTATAAGTCCTTTGTTTCTGATGATCAATTTATAAAGTCTCTTGAATTTAGATCTTTCTTGTACAAGGAAAAGGGAAAAGCAATAAGGGAATTAGTCATAGACATCACACCCAACTATTAAAATCAATTGCTTAACACATTGAAGGTGGATGTAGAGAGTGAGATGAAGAACATGACTTCGGAAAATGGAAGGAAATTATTAGAGGAGTCTAGTGTGATGATTTTCCTTGTTCTAGATTTAAATTTTGCTCTCTTTTTTTGTAGCTTTCTGCATAATAATGATGCTAAGCATAATCTCAGTCCAGAAGGTGTGACATAAGTATACACTGGATCAAGATATAACCCTAATGATAACTCTCTTATGATTTGGGCATTGTATCCCCCACATAAGAAGTTTGTAATTATTGATACTGAAAATGCATTTCGTCATGTGATGACACTGAAAGTAGGAGAAATTGATCTTGTCATCACAAATGACATTGGCATAAATGTAGCCATATTGAATAGAGCACATATTTAAATGTTGATCAAGGAGCAGAATATGTACAAGCTGAATAATGAGAGAATCTTGAAGGAAAATTGTTTCCTGAGAGACATAGTTAAGAACACATTCCAGGGATCTACTATAATGTTAACTCAAGGAGAAAGTTCCAAATCAAAGGACAAAAGTGAGGAATCACAAGTACACACTCAAGTGAGTAAAGCCAAATTTGACACACTTTTTGTAATATTTGAAAAGAGGCATGCCAATCTAATAATCTAGATGGATACATTTTGGGTGACCCATTCTAAGATTCACACTGCTATTTAGGATTATAATAGAATACATGAAAAAATTCCTGAGAAGATCCAAGAAATACAAAAGAGAAGCATTTTTGACACTTGAGCCATTATAGTCATTGAGAATATGATGAGGAAACACAAGGACCATTATAAGGAACTATAGGAGGATGCTAAAGAATTCATAAATGCTTCAAAGGAATGAGTTCATTCACTGTTCAAAGATGATGGAGAATTTAAAGATCAGAGTGAATGGATGAAAGAATGTAGATGGATACTACATGAAGGCTTGGAAGCCGCCAAAAATGAGGATTCAATACTGGGGGAGACTTGTGAGCATTTGGAGAAGATGATCATCATGGAAATAGCTATGAGGAATGTTGCAGAGGATGTTGATACACACTTGGGTCAAGGTTATCTAGATCATATAACACAAGTCCATTTGTGGCTCATTAGAGCTTAATTGTTAATATTTTAATCGTTATTAATTCCAAAAGACACTTGTGAAGAGGTTTACCCTCTTCATGATATTGATATATATGTTGAACTTGGGATGATTGAAACATAATCGCATCATTTTATTTAGAGTAGGAATAGTAATAAGATAGATTGAAAAATCTTGCTCATTTATTTCATATCAAAAATCTTCTTATAATGTATATCATTTGAAGATTAATACAATGGAGAATGTTACGTATAATCATTGATTTTCTTTCAAGTGTTCAACTATTGTGTGGATTTATATGCTTATATGTTATTTGGTTGTCTCCAAAGTGGTTGTTTATATTATTCGAATTGAGTGTGTGGATATACATTTAATTTGTCAATACACATTTTTTGTAGTTGTGTGTGTTGTTGATTGGTTTCTATGTGTAGAAGAATTGAAATTCCTCTTAGGATTTTTGATTTAATAGGTTCCTATCTAGATTAAAGTCCTTTTCAAAAATATCATCTTACTTTTTTTTTATGGGACTCTTAAATTTTTCAAATTTGAGGTGCCCATTTCAAAAATTTTGCCTCTGCACTTTCAGAAGTGCACTTGAAGAATCAGTCTAAGTGACCCACTTTGGAGGGTCAGAATTTGAACCCTGTTGATTTTTGTGCAAAACCAATTTGCAGACATATTCAATTGACATATGTGAATATGAATGTCATTTTTCATCTTCCCATGATGAGTTTTGTCAAATTTTTGGAAAAGTGAAGTTGGAGGGTTTTGGCACTTTTCTGTTGTTTGCAAACTTTCAGTTTTACAAAGTAGCCTCCTGTTTGAGCTTGCATTTTGTAGCCTGTTGAATGTCAAGTTAGAAAAAATGCTATTCTTCATTCTCCATACCAAGATGAGTTTGCATATTTGGTTTTAGAGCCTCATGAGCTGATTTGTTATTTTTAACAAATCAAAACCAAATGCAATTTGTTCAGTTTTGCATCTGCATTCCTGGCAACACTTCAGAAAGGTCAAATTTGACCATTAGTATCTTTTGATGGATGATGTTTCAGTCAAATTACTTTTGAGCACGTGCTCAGTGTACCTAAGTGATCTATTGTTTCCAGTGGCAGCTCGCTAGGAGTTGATTTTCTATTTTTGCAAAATGACAATGGGTTCAATTTCAATTTGTTCAGAACAATTGTTTGTTATAGAAAGTTCGAGTAAGCAACTTTGACAGTTAATATGTTTCACCTCATGATTGATTTCTCTAATCCATCTTTTTCATTGCATTCTCTAGACCAACATCTACATGCCTGTAAGATTTCTTGGATCTCGGAGGATGAAGCTGCCAGTTGTCAACTGTGGATGCATTTTAGGGCTACTCTTGGTTTCTTCTATTTTCTAAATCTTTTCTTATTCTCTCATTGTAAGGGGTTCTGAGATTGGGTTTTGAAACTTTGTATGGGGTTGGGTAGATAGAGAATTGTAAATTTTGAGTTATTTCTTAAGTCTGTAAGCTATAATTTTTTGATTTCATGAGAAAATATAGCCAGTTTATGCAAATAAAATCATGAAGGTGTTTGCACATTTATGAATATCTTCAGATTGTCTCCATATTTTTACACATTTAGTCATATGATTTCAATAATACAAAGTATCTTTGAGTTCATCATCTCAAATTTCATGAGAGTGTTCTGTCTGTTCATTGTTCTATTTCAAAGAAATGGTTAAAATGCTTTGAGCAAATGATTGTGATTTTAGGTGTGCAAATGGGATTTGATAAGGATAATTTGATTGATAATAAGAAAGGGATTTTTGGTGCAAGACACTAATAGTTGATGCAAAGAATTAGCAATTTAAATCCACTGGTTGAAGTTTGTTTGTTGATGAATTCATTTCATGTGTTTGACTCCATGGCACAAAATTAGCACTGATCTATTATTCAGTTTTATACATCTCAGAAAAAATTTATAAATGAAAAATCATTTTAAATCCCTATATTTTGGTTGAGGTTTAATGTTGTGTTATGCCTCTCAATTGTTGAGTGATTATTGATCTACTGAGAATTTAGCCAAGTTTGAAGTTGTCAGTGCTCTTTGTGGTTTAATTGAACTGGGAATTATCTACTATAGAAAGAAATGTCAATATATAGTTGCATTTAAGTTTTGGGCATTGTATAGGTTGACCCACCTTGGTCCTGCAGAGCCAAAAGTTTAGGAGATGTCAATCTTTGACTGAATCTTGCCAGTTGGCTGCTAACTTTGAGAATTCTTAAACATAGAGGTTGGCTACCTCTTAGAGAGTTTCAAAGCTTAGCTAGAAAAATAAAACACCAATAGGTTTCCCTTCACATCTAAATTAAATCCTCTCAGAACTTCACAATAGAATAACGAGATATCACTAGGATCACTAAGAAGAGTCCAAATAACTAACCTACTTGCACGTTTGCACAAAGTGCAGAAATTCGAAGTGCCCAAATGTTTGAGTTAAGCTGAAAAGTAAATTTGTCTATTTTATAAGAAATTGTCTCCATATTCACCATCCACCATTCGACTCCACTTACCCAATAGTATAGGCACTGATCTTACTCAATTCATTTTAGAATTTCATAAAGTCTTATTCAAATAATTCATATTTCAAATTAATTACTAGGAGTAGGAGTAGTTAACAAGCCCTCATTTATCTCACACTTTATGCCATTGTGAATAGATCCTTAAATACAAATAAGTCACACAATCTATTTCAGTTATCAAGGTCTACCCGCCTAGGCCTAGTAGAGCTTGAAGTGTAGGGAATCATCAACCATATAGGTTAATTCCATTTGTTAGTTAAAAAATGTTTCAAGTTTGATCATATAGCTTGGAATCCTCTTAGGATTTGTAACCTACATTTTTTAAACCTAATAGGACCACTCTCTACCTTCTTCCTCATTGGGGGAGGTAAACTCCCCAAAGACAAGGAAAGAAGGACAAAGGAAGAGGAGTAGGAGAGAACTGCAGTAGATACGACTGAGGTGTTAGTCATATATACATGATTCAAGAAAGGAGGTACATTCTAAGTGGATGTCAACAAAGGTGGCTCCAATGAAGGAGCGATGAACACCTACACCTTTCTAGGGTCAGGCACATTTTCACTCATAGTGGAAGCCGAAAGCGATACACAACTAGTTTGAATGGAAATAAAGGGGAGGAGAGAGGAGGAAACTGTAGGAGATCCTGATACATGAGGGGTAATCTCTTCTTCCTTTTTCTATGAGGCGACCTTCTTAGCCAAAAGGGCCTTCCATCGATGCTTGTGCTCATGAGCAAGGAGGTTTTTGCGACTTTGAACTAGAGGCCAGAGGTTACGAATGGATGAAATGCTCCATCTCAACCATGGGAGTGTACGCCATAGTTGTTTCTAGTGGAGGGACAGACTCCTGGATGGGAGCAAGAGCGATAGGTTCAGAAATAATAGGGGGAATCAACTCTAACACCTCAGTGGCAAGCCTTTTCCCATTCACTTATTTAGGAGTAGGAACGATAGGAGGCTATGGGGAAAATTATCTTTGTGAGCCTTTCTTTCTACCATATAAATAGTACCAAGGTCCGAGAGGCTCAGTAGGGAGATCTGATATCCTAATCTTGGGTCTACACCTAGTAGGTACCATCAGAATTAGTGGGTAAAGACCAGGCTTATTCATCCAATACTCTTCCCAAGAGAGGGAAGTGGATGAGGCAGCCTGAGAAAGAGCGGGCTTCTCCTTTCCCTTTTGAGAAGAGGAGGCAACTAGCTGCTCTGCTATAGGAAGGGTCAGTTTCAGCTGCCCCTTGCCTCCAGTCTTATACTTTACGTAATTCTTATAAATCAAGTTCATTCTTAGAGGAAGCAGGCTAGCTAGGGTGGGAAAAATTGATCCAATGAATACCCCCCATGGGACATCACAAACTGGTATCTAGTATCATTCACTATGTGCATGAAACCTTCATGGGAAAAATTTAAACATTTATGAATTACGGAGACAATCCCATTCATGAAGGCTAGCTGAGGTATACCTAGCTTCACCCTGAATAGGTCCAACTCATGAATGACATCAAAAATTGTGTCTACGTTCCTAGGTCCAACCAAGATGGACAAAGTTATTGATCCATATCATTTGAGAGCAAAGACATCATGCGTACGGATGATGGACTTCATTTTTTCATATTCCTCCCTTTGACGAGAGTTCAACAATTGAGTCTACTCCGTGATGACATTCACTCTACTCATGGGGTCGACTAAGAATCCTATCAAAATGTTGCCATTGAGGCAAGTAGGAATGTAAAGTAGAGAAGGTTTTTCATTTACTGTTACATCTTGTGAAGTGAATGTCACATTTGGCAAACTGGTCACAAAATGAGGAGGAGGAGCAACAATAACCATTTTAACATATGCTTTGGGTTGATTAACAAAATCAGAGGGATCGATAATCATGTTAACAGAATGTGACAGAAATGGGTCTATGTATATCTGCAATTCACTATTAGCTTTCACCACCGATTTGTTCGTATTTTGTATGCTTCCATTGAGATGAATAGTACTATCCTTGATGAAAACCTATATCTCATGATGCAAGCCCATGCAACGTTTGGTATCATATCCGTTAAATCGATGATATTAACAATAGGTATTTGCTTCATACAAGGTAGGGTATAGTTCCCTAATGGGTTCAGGACTTGGCAATTTTATGATCTTATCCTTCAACAAATTTTGCAAGATGGGGAACTTTCAGTTGTGTTTGAGGCCGTTTTTATCAACAATGGCTTTTCCTTTCCCAGATATTTACACAATGGACTTCCCTTTAGGATCAGAGCTTGACGAATGTCCCCCAAACTGGACCACCATCTACTAATATCCCGTAAGGCTACACACAAATGTGCAAAAGAAGGGTATTTCATAATGGCAAACTTTTCTTGCCAAGGCCTCTGTAAGTTCCCTATGAATACCTTATGCATACCAAAATCAAGTAACGGGTATGTGATTTGTGAAAATAGTGCTTGATATCGTGCTATAAAGTCGGTAATATTCTCATTATCTCCTTGTTTACAACGAACAAGGTCAAATAAAGTTATCTTAGGTCTGATGCTGGCTTGGAACTGTCATAGAAATTGGTTCACAAGTTGATCAAACGTGAAGATGGAATTATGAGGAAAGGAACAATACCCTTTGAGTGTTGTATCCTTGAGAGATCTAGGAAATAATTTTTCCATCAATGCATCATGATGGAAGAAGTCTATACACAATGCATTAAAGGCGAACACATGCATTTGTGGGTCCCCTTTGCTACCTTATTTCTCAAACTTAGGAATCTACATCCCTTGTGGGAAAGGAGTGTTGAGGATTGCTATCGACAATGGGCTATGTCAGAAGAATAGATGGAAGATAGGCTAGGCAGAAGATTGGGAGAGATTCGCCAGCTAGTTCTGCATCTTACCCATATTCTAAAGAAGAGTATTCAGAATCAGGTCATTAGAAGATATAGGACTAGTGGAACCACCACCAGAGCCACCATCAAGACCACTGCCATGACTACCTTCATAGGCACCACTGATGCCACCACCACCAGCATGACCTCCACCAGAGCCACCACCACTTCCAAAGCCACCACCATGACCTCCATCGAAACCACTTCCACCAGTGCCACCTCCGCCACCAAAGCCTCCACCAATCATTCTGATGAATCCTCCACTACTGGAGGTGACAGGAGGGGTGAAGTGAAAACCTAGAGGGGTCTTGCCTACTTTAATAGTTTCATATTTTTTGGAGGAAACATGTATACCGATTGAAGGTACTATGTCTGGCATGTACACAGATGTGGGAGGCATCGACACTTTTAACTATCTCTCATGTTCTTCGAAGGGGCCACCTCATATCATATTACTATGGTTCAAAGGGGTGCACACTTTGGTCAGACTAGTGAGATTAGCCAGGAGTTCTACGCTTGTTCGGTATTTTCCTACCAGGTATCTTATTTCGTTGATAAACTTAGCAGCCCTAGCTAGCTTCGAGTTTTTCTCTAGGTAATTCTCCAAAGCACCCAACCCTTTGCTAAGACTAGCAACATAATCAGATGGGATATGGATATATTCATTCTCATCTATGGATGAAGATGTGGGAGATGTAGGAGGAGTAGGGATGCAGTCAGTTTCATCAAAGAATCTAGACTCGCCCCTAACACCTGCTCCTACGTAGAAAGGCCAACCATAAAATCAGAGAAAAGAGTAGTAGAGAAACTAGAAGATACCTTCATCTCCTCCATTGGAAGGTGTTATAGACTTCTCCTAACAATATAACTAGAGGTCATGGACTAGGTTGTGATTCTCATAAACCTTCACAACATGCAGGTGTACAAAGATCAAATCGTACAAGGGGAAAAGCTCAAAACACCAACAAATGAGTATACATTGGTTCATGTCAGGTTCACCAAAAATGTAAGAGAGGGGGTGGTGCAGGAGCACCTAGGCTAACCTCCAAATTTTTCTTGTTATTTTGGCTTGTATCTGACCTTAGACAAGTCAAAGAGTCAAAGTGTTTGTTTTAGACCTTAGAAGGTCTCGATTTGGTTTGGACTAGGTGAGTTAGTCATTAGGACTAAGGTCACAATTAGTAGTCATTGTCAGTAGCTTAATGGTGGGTTTAGAGTCTTAAATATGTTCTAAACACATGAATGATGTTGGAAGCATGCCATGAGGCATTTAATGGAGTTGGTTGCTCAGAATATAGGAGATAGAGGTCCTAAGAGTTAGGAAGGTGGCATGATGACAAAGTTGCCTAATATTGTTACCAAACTATCATAACAACATTTGCCATTATGACAAATGCTACATGTAACTTGGTTACATAGGATTACCTAAAGGATAGGAGTGGGGGATCATCCAACATATCCTAAAAACATGGTGAATGGCATCTAAGAAGGAGGAGGCTCGAATTCATGAGTCAGTTAATTTGTTTTTGTAATCAAGTTTTGGAGATAATGAGAATATAGCTCTACAACTCTATTTTTGTGTTTTATAGAAGAACCTGAGCATTTCATGGTGACAGTATGATTACATTGTTTGATACTTAAAGATTAGTTTTGGATTTGAATAGTGTAGGATGTTTTAAGACTTTTCATTTCAGAGTGTTAGTGATTTTGAGTTAGTTTTCTGATTGTAGGAAAGTAAGTTTGAATTAGACAGTGTGCTGGTTCCTTTTAGACTATTTTTGCTTTCATGACTCTCACCTGAGATTTAAACCTTGAAGCTTCAAAAAGGGGGATGAATCTTAGAGTGGGGTCATTGTACATAATGTATATAGTGGTAGGAGATCAAAGAATCAAGGTTACTAGTTTAAATGTCAAGCTCTAGGCGAGTTAGGGGAACTCGGTTAGAGGTTTGATTGTGTGAATTGAAGCAAATAGGCAAGGGAGTGAAGTACAGTATGGGATAAGTACGGTTCTAGGTGGTACATGAATAGGTCTTGGTGTGATAGGAGGATTGAGGGACTATTGCTTCATTTGGTTGAGGTTTGAGTAAGAAAACCAGTGGAGTCCTACAAACTAGGTCTATTAACCCTATATGTCCTAGATACTAGGAAACCTTTGTATAGAAGACCTAGGAGTCTAAGAGTTGTTAAATCTTTTAAAACTTCCAAATGGGTACCCAAATATGTTTTTAGATTGTCAGGGTCTTTGGGAAAGTTTTGCTAAAATTGGCAAAAAGGGACTGGTAAAGACTACAAGAATTAGGCCTATTTAAGGTCTCCAAATGGTGAAACCTTGAACCTGGTAAGGATAGGGTTAAAGATCCTTCTAAAATCGATCAAATTGAAAAATTTATGAATTTTTTCATAAGGATGGGCACCCCTGCAATGAAGAATGAATTTTGTGAGAAGATAGCACTTAGAGCTTTCTAAGTGAGGGAGAAGATTGTACTATTTAAAAGGTGTTAGTCTTACAATGTGAAGCACAAAGAAGAGAACTCTTAGAGAAGAGCTAGAATTGGGCTTAGTTAATCATCTAAGCCAATTAGGACCTAGAGGAGGCTAGGTTCCTAGAAGAGACAAGCTAGGTCTCTTAGTCGCAGTGCAAGCAAACCTTGGAACACTCACATCATATTGGTATTAGAGCTTGAATTGATCAGGCTTGTGGTGGATGTTGCAGCCTACTGAATTAGTGGGAGAGAATACACCAGTGGAAGATAAAACCATGGTAACTAATGCTGAGTTAGCCAAGAAGGTAGAAGAACAAGAAGAGGATAATAAATCACTAAGAGAAAGATTGGCTCGAATGGAGCAACTCTTGGATGAAGTCCAAGAAAAGGAAAACAGGGTAAAGGATAAAGTAGATCAGAAGGAAGAGAAAGAAGTGAGGGAAAAGGAATTAGAGTTGGAGGAGGAAGAACCAACACCTGACCCTATTCTTCCTGAAGAGCCATTCTTAAAGGCACTAAAGGCATTGAGTGGCAAAGCTTTGGAAGATGTGCCACTATTTAGTGGACAAATGGATCCAAATTCAGTCATGGATTGGATAGACAACATTGAGAACCATTTTGAGTGTGATGGTATCTCAGAGGCACAAAAAGTTATGGTGGCCAAGTCTAGACTAAGAGGTTCATCTCTTACTTGGTGGAAGTTTGTGCAAAGTGAGAGAGAAAAGGATGTAAAAGGTCCTATAGTTACTTGGAAGGGCATGGTAAACAAAGTGAAGTAGACCTACCTTCTTGATGACTATGAAGTTAAAATGCATAGAAGGAGACACAATCTAAGACAAAAAGATCTAGATGTCCAAGCCTACACCGAGGAGTTTCAAAAGCTATGTTTGAGATCAAAAGTAGTAGAAGATGAAAACATTAAGCTTGCAAGGTACTTGAATGGCCTCAAATGGTCTATTCAAGAAGAAATGAGTCTAGTGAACTTCAAAACCATTTGCCAATGCTATCAAATGGCCTTGAAGATAGAGGAGAAAAGAAAAAGGAAGCAAGAGAAAACCTCCAAGAATAAAGGTAAAGGAAAAGATAGTAGAGGACAAACAGTTGGCTATGGTCGAAGAAGTTCTGAATAAAAAACTCAAGGAGACATAAAATTCAGTGAGCATCAAGAAGGAAGCTCAAGTAGAGGTGGTAGAGGAAGGAGTTCTAACTCTAGATCTAGAGGAGGAAATGGTGGAAAAGGAGGAAGAGGCAACTACTTTTCCAATATGAAATGCTATCATTGCAATCAAATGGGGCACCCTGCCTATAGATGCCCAGAGAAAGGTAGTTCTTCATAAGGAGGTGACAAGAGAACTAACCTAGTTCATGAGGAATCTAATGCAGCAGACAAACATGCTGAAATACCATTGAATTCAGAGGAAGGAGAGAACCTCATGATGAGGATAACTTTGATCAAGGAATCAGTGAAGGAGGAGCCAAGACAAAGGAGGTCTTTATTTAGGATAAAGTGCAAAATGATGGGGAACATATGTAGAGTCATCATTGAATCAAGCTCTACTGATAATATTGTGTCAAAGGAAGTAGTTAGCAAACTAAAGTTGACAAGGATACCCCACACCAACCCTTACAAGGTCACTTGGCTCAATAAAGGCCAGCATGTGTTAGTGAATGAACAAGCATGGGTGGATTTCTCAATTGGAAGGTATAAAGACAAAGTTTTGTGTGATGTGTTACCTATGGATGCATGTCATTTTCTCCTAGGTAGACCATGGCAATTTGACCGCCAAGCCATACATGATGGAGGAAAGAATTCTTATTCTTTTAAGAAGGACAATGTGACCTTCAAAATACAGTCACTATTGGAAGATGCTGAGGTGAAGACATCAGGTTCAAATGTTCTTACAAGCCATGGAAGAGAGTGAAGGAACTGGTTATGCATTGGTGCTAAGACCAAGAGAGGGAGATGAAGGCAAGGTGACCAAGAAGACAGAGTTACCAAAGGAGATTCAAAGCATGTTGTAGACTTACCAAGGTATAGTGAGTGATGGACAACTAGCAGACTTACCCCCTAAAAGAGCCATAAGTCATAGGATAGACCTTATCCCAGGAGCTACCCTTCTCAATAAGGTAGCTTACAAAATGACCCCTCAACAAAATGAGGAAATTGCTAGGAAAATACAAGAACTCCTAAACCAAGGTCTCATTAAAAAGAGCATTAGTCCATGTGTCGTACCCACTATCCTTGCACCTAAGAAAGGAGATACTTGGAGGCTTTGTACTGATTCAAGGGCTATTAATAGGATAACCATAAGGTATAGGTTCCCTATCCCTAGGATTGAAGACCTAATGGATTGTCTAGGTGGAGCTAAGTACTATAGAAAGATAGACTTGAAGAGTGGCTATCACCAAATAAGAATACATGAGGGAGATGAGTGGAAAACAACCTTCAAAACCAATGAAGGATGGTATGAATGGATTGTCATGCCATTTGGACTATCCAATGCCCCCTCCACATTCATTAGGCTCATGAATGAAGTCCTCAAATACTACATAGGAAAATTTTTAGTGGTATATCTTGATGATATACTGATTTATAGAAAAACAAGAGAAGAGCATCTCAAACACCTAGAGCTAGTTTTCAAAAAGCTACATGAGGAGGAATTGATGATCAACTTGGAGAAGTGTGAGTTCATCAAGATAGAGCTAGTGTACCTTGGATTTGTTCTATCACATGGCAATCTGAAAATGGACAAGAGCAAAGTGGAAGCCATCACAAATTAGCCTACTCCAAGGACAGCAATAGAGGTAAGGATTTTTCATGGCCTTGCACAATATTATAGGAAATTCATAAGGCATTTTAGTGCAATTTGTGCTCCCATGTTGGATACTATTAAGGGAGGCATGAAGACCAAATTTGTATGGAATGAGCATGCTAACAAGAGCTTTGATTTGTTGAAGGAAAGGATATCTACCCAATCTATTTTGGTGCTACCAAGCTTTGAGAAGCTTTTCACCATTGAGTGTGATGCTAGCAATGTGGCAATTGGGGCTGTTCTAAGCCAAGAGGGTAGAACGGTGGCTTTTCATTCAGAAAAGTTAAGCCAAAAAGAAGTACTCTTCTTATGACCTTGAGATGTATGCATTGGTCCAAGTTCTAAGGAAGTGGAGGCACTACTTGCTTCCCAAGGAATTCATTGTGTATTCAGACAATCAACCACTTAGTTTCTTGAATTCACAAGAGAAGTTGAGCCACAAGCACATGAAGTGGGTTGAGTACCTACAAGCTTACACCTTCAATATCAAGCACAAGAAAGGTGTCCTCAATAAAGTAGTAGATGAATTGTCTAGAAGAGCTCTCACAATTCAGGAAATTCAGTTGAAGAGCATGGGAATAGATCACTTCAAGGATCTATATGTTGATGATGAAGATTTTGCAGACGTTTATAAGGTATGTGCTAAATACAAGAACCATTTTCATAGTAAATATGTTAAGTATACTTTGCAAAGTGATATTTTGTTTAAGGGGAATCAATTATGTGTTCCTAGAGGCTCCATTAGAGAGAACTTGATAGAAGAAAAGCATAATGGTGCTTTGAGTGGTCACTTTGGGATCACTAAGACTCAAGAACTTGTGGTTCTATTATTGGCCTAAGATGAATCTTGATGTAAGGAGGTATGTGGAAAGTTGTGGAGTATGTCAAAAGGCCAAGGGAACTTCTTCAAATGCAGGCCTATATCAACCACTACCTATTCCTACTAGGCCATGGGAATGCTTGAGTATGGATTTTGTAGTTGGGTTACCCAAGACAAGGCAAGGTATGGATAGTGTTTATGTAGTTGTGGACAAGTTCAACAAGATGGCTCACTTTGCGCCATGTAAGACAACCAATGATTCTATCCAAATAGCCTCTCTTTTCTTCAAGGAGATAGTAAGAATACATGGGTTACCTATGAGCATAGTGTCAGATAGAGACACCATGTTTATGAGTCATTTTTGGAAGACTCTTTGGCAGAGATTGGGCACTAATTTATCTTTTGGATCTGCATACCATCCCCAAACTGATGGTCAGACCGAGGTTGTAAATAGAAGCCTTGGAAATCTATTAAGGTGCTTGACCAAGGAGTATGGTCAACAATGGGATCAGTTGATTGGACAAGCTGGATATGCCTATAATGATACTGTAAATAGGTCCACAGGGAAGAGTCCCTTTGAAATTATGTATGACTTACATCCTAGGGGATTCTATGAACTAAGAGACCTAAGGGATGGAGTGAAGGGAAGTGGGTATGCTAATGATTTTTCATATGCTATGTAGGAGATTCATGACACAGTCAAGAAGACATTGATAGAAAACATCATGAAGCATAAGACCAAGGTGGATGAGCATAGAAGAGAAGTTCAGTTTAATATGGGAGACTTGGTGATGATACATCTCAATAAGTCTAGACTACTGAAGGGAGTCCCTCACAAGTTGTAGATGAAAAGGATAGGTCCCTGTCCTATCTTGGCAAAGTATGGGAACAATGCTTTTAGAGTGGAGCTATAGGAAGACAGTGGATTGTCCCTTGTTTTTAACATTGCAGACTTGGTTCATTACAAAGGACCACCACCAGACATGGATCAAAACCTCAATGAAGTCATCCATGATGTGGAAGAACTCAAACTACCTTCTGCTACAGTCAACCAAGCTGACAGTATACTAGATACTAGGGTCTACAAAAATACTAGAACCAAGGAATACAAGGAACATTTGATCAAGAGGCATGGTCAATTTGATGCTGATGCAGTATGGATCAAAGAATCATAGTTCAAGAAGTTGGGCATTGATCTCAACTTACTCAATCCAAGGGTGGATTGAACTCTTTTGTTTTGAGGAGGATGGTGTAGGAGCACCTAGGCTAACCTCCAAATTTTACTTGTTATTTGGGCTTGTATATGACCTTAGCCAAGTCAGAGAGTTTAAGTGTTTGTTTTAGACCTTAGAAGGTCTTGATTTTGTTTGGACTAGGTGAGTTAGTCATTAGGACTAAGGTCACAATTAGTAGTCATTGTTAGTAGCTTAATGGTGGGTTTAGAGTCTTAAATGTGTTCTAAACACATGAATGATGTTAGAAGGATGCCATGAGGCCTTTAATGGAGTTGGTTGCTCGAAATATAGGAGATAGAGGTCCTAAGAGTTAGGAAGGTGGCATGATGACAAAGTTGCCTAATATTGTTACCAAACTATCATAACAACATTTACCATTATGACAAATGTTGCATGCAACTCGGTTACATAGGATTCCCTAAAGGATAGGAGTGGGGGACTGTCCAACATATCCTACAAACATGGTGAATGGCATCTAAGAAGGAGGAGGCTTGAATTCATCAGTCAGTTAGTTTGTTTTTGTAATCAAGTTTTTCAGATAATGAGAATAGAGCTCTACAACTCTCTTTTTGTGTTTTAGAGAACCCGAGCATTTCATGGTGACAGTATGATTACATTGTTTGATACTTAAAGATTAGTTTTGGATTTGAATAGTGTAGGATGTTTTAAGACTTTTCTTTTTAGAGTGTTAGTGATTTTGAGTTAGTTTTCTGATTGTAGGAAAGTAAGTTTGAATTAGACAGTGTGCTGGTTCCTTTTAGACTGTTTTTGCTTTCATGACTCTCACCTAAGATTCAAACCTTGAAGCTTCGAAAAGGGGGATGAATCTTAGAGTGGGGTCATTGTACATAATGTATATAGTGGTAGGAAATCAGAGAAGCAAGGTTACTAGTTTAAATATCAAGCTCTAGGTGAGTTAGGGGAACCCGGTTAGAGGTTTGAATGTGTGAATTGAAGCAAATAGGCAGGGGAGTGAAGTACAATATGGGATAAGTATGGTTCTAGGTGGGACATGAATAGGTCTTGGTGTGATAGGAGGATTGAGGGACTATTGCTTCATTTGGTTGAGGTTTGAGTAAGAAAACCAGTGGAGACCTACAAACTAGGTCTATTAACCCTATATGTTCTAGATACTAGGAAACCTCTATACGGAAGACCTAGGAGTCTAAGAGTTGTTAAATCTTTTAAAAATTCCAAATGGGTACCCAAATATGTTTTTAGATTGTTAGGGTCTTTGGGAAAGTTTTGCTAAAATTGGCAAAAAGGGACTGGTAAAGACTACAAGAATTAGGCCTATTTAAGGTCTCCAAATGGTGAAACCTTGAACCCGGTAAGGATAGGGTTAAAGATCCTTCTAAAATGGATAAAATTGAAAAATTTATGAATGTTTTCATAAGGATGGACACCCTTACAATGAAGAATGAAGTTTGTGAGAAGATAGCACTTAGAGCTTTCTAAGTGAGGGAGAAGATTGTACTATTTAAAAGATGTTAGTCTTACAAGGTGAAGCACAAAGAAGAGAACTCTTAGAGAAGAGTTAGAGTTGGGATTAGTTAATCATCTAAACCAATCAAGACCTAGAGGAGACTAGGTTCCTAGAAGAGACAAGCTAGGTCTCTTAGTTGTAGTGCAAGCAAACCTCGGAACACTCACATCAGGGGGACCAACTATGTCAAGGTCCTAGGTCATAGAGGGCCTAGAGAAGCAGGCTACCCTAACTTAAATTAGATTTAAGGAAGAGTTAGGAAATGCGGGTAGAGAATGATGAAGACTATAAGGTCCTTCGATCACTCTGAAGACCAGAGACTTGAAATGGGGCTAGGTGAGTTTCTTTTTAGGGTCAAATTTGTGTCTTAGAGATCTCTCGGTCCGGGTATGAAAGTGCGGCTCTAGGACGATAGCACGGTGCACTGACGTCTCTCAGGTGCATTGGCGTCTGTACAGCTAGAGGACAAAAAATACAAGGTTAAACATTTTAAAACGGACTGATGACCTAGCTAATGGTTTCTAGGGGAACAAAACAACACTATGAAATAAGAGATGTATAGATGAATATGATAAAACAAGTAGATTTGTACTAGGGTGACAAGAATGATCTCACATAAAATATTGTTTGCCAACTAGCTCCAAGATATCCACACTTGCACACAAAAGAGAGATAAGTTGTTGGGGGGTTGTATAGGGGTCTGCTTCAGTCATACCCCTATTTTGGTGTTTCCACCTCCAGGAAAAACCAAGTTTGCAATGATGGAGAAATAGTATGATAAAGAAAGGAATAAAGAAAAGAACACTAAAACACTACAAAACAATAATGTGCTTATTCAACCAAATAATAGAGGAGAGGAGTAGAAATATTACCACCTCCACCAAGAGTGCTCAAGGCTAATGGGGGAGAAAATGAGAGGACTCAAGCCTTTCCTGCAATGGTTTTTTTCTACACTTTCTCTACCTAGTTGATGGAGTGATGAAATTTCTTCTATGGAGTGCAAGAATGTTGGTTGAATGCTTGAAGTGAATTCTTAGAGCTTGTGAGTTGCTAAGTGAGATCATACCACCTTCAAATGAATGAAGGAATAGTGGATTTGAAGGAAAGAGTGAAGAAACTAGTCATATTCGGGTCGATTAGTCAAAGGGGGCATTACAATTTGACTTCCAATGAGAAGTGTAACACCTCTGCAAGCTCTAGCTGAGGGAATCTTTCAGGGGCGTAAGTGCACCGCGTGGACGTCTATGCACTGTACAAGCCTCCCCGATAGTTATTCCTCTATTGACACTTAAAACAGGTGCCAAGTGGAATGAAGACAATGGGCTTATGTGGATTTTAGCCTTTGGACTTGGTTTTCTATAGTGAAGGAGGGTAAAAGGGGAATTTTCATAAGGGGTGAAAATTCACTCCTATACACCAATATTTTATTTATTGTCTTAGACTTTGTAGTTTGGTGATATTTTTAGTCACACATTTAATGTGCTTATAATCCAAAAAATGAAAATTGGAAAACCCAATGTCGAAGTTGGGGAATTTTTATTTTGAGATATATTAAAATGATTTGGAAGAGAATTGGTGCAGGAGCACCTTAAGGTCTTTCAGAAGATCTTGGAAATTTTGGCTTGTGGGTGGTTCTATCCAACCACCAAGGTAATAAGGACTCAATTATAAAGTCCCAAGGTTGAATTGAAGTGTGTGTGATAGCAAGTTAGGTTAGTTTAGAGCCCTGAAGTTTGGGAAAACTTTAAAGAGAAGATTAGCTAAATTTTGACAATGTTTACTTTGGAAATTTGTCCTAAAAACTGGAAAATAGCATTAATGTTGTTCTAAGTCTGACCCAAGGGTCCTAGGATGTGCCAGAAAGGTATATAAGGTCATCCAAACCCTAATACTTGGGTTGGAAGTTCATTTTCATGAATTGAGACTTGGAGAGCATACTGTGTGATTGGAATTCAACAACTTTTGAGTTAATTTTTGTGTTTGAGCCTTCATCTAGTCAAGAATGGATTGAAATGACTGATCTGATGCTTTGAGTGTTTCATTTTTGTCATTTACTTACTGTATCTAGCACTAGATTAGTCATTTAGACCGACTAGTCATAATTTTGAAAGTTTTTGGGTTCTTGGTTTGACTGCCGGTTTGAGCTAGTTTTGTGAATAATGAGTCCCACTTGAATTTCCATGGCTTTCCTCTCATGGAAACTTGGAATCAAGTTGAGTACTATGTAAATAGTGTACATAGTGAATTATGAGTTTTTGTTTGTAGGGAAAGTGATGAAACCATCAAGCACTAGGCGAGTGCAAGTGCATTCTAGCTAGTGGCTTAGAGAGGACAGCTATAAAGAAATCTGATAAATGGATTAGTTTATGCAAATAAAGAGCATGAGAGTGTGGTCACATTTATTCCAGAAATGTGTGTTCAAGGAGGAGAGTGGAGGAGGACATTGAAGCCCTCAAAGTTGGAAAAAGGAGCCAAAACCCTTGAAAATAGGGGGTATGAGGACAATCATATGTACGGCCACTTGGGAGACCTTACACCTAGTAAAAAGTGAAGCCTAGGTTACTACTATAAATAATATCCAAAAATATTTGGGGGTTGTTAAGACCTTTTTTGAGAAACTCCAAGAAAACGGGTTCTAGGAGGCCTAATTGGGGAAAAGGCTACAAGGCCTAAAATTGGGTTTTTCAAGAAAGCGATGGGTACAAGGTGAAAGAAACCTATGAGATGGATCAGAGAGGAGTAAAATAAACAAGGGAATAGTTAGAATACCATTCCCTAGCCCTTGAAGTGGTTAGGACACTTTGGGTCAGTGTGGAGCCCAGGGAAGCTTAGTGGTGAATTGAGAGTAATGGTGAAGAATTTAAAATTGGTGGAGAGTCTTATGAGGTGAGAGGGGTTTAGGAGAGATCCCTGAGTAGGGTAGAGAGGAATACCCTAGGAAGACCAAAGAATAGGTCTTGGGAAGAGCAAGATTTCTCTTGAAAGATAAGACTCCCCATCAAATTGGTATCAGAGCCATTAAAAGGCTTGGGAATTGAGAAGTGGATGTCAGAGAGTGTTGAATCCATAGGAGAAAGAACCATGGTGACCAATGCATAATTGGAAAGAGATCTAATAGAGCAACAAGAAAAGAATACATAACTTGAAGAAGCTATGGAAGAAATGAAACAAAAACTAGAGGTGGTTGCAGAGACTGCAAGCAAGATGAAAGCATAGTTAGCAGTGGTTAGAGACAAGGGTAAGGATAAGGTTGAGGAAGACATAGAACCAGACCCTGACCCTCCATTAAAAGAGGAACCCTTACTCAAAGCATTGAAGGAATTGAGTGCAAAGGCACTAGAAGGCATCCCTATTTTCATAGGAAGAATGGATGCAGAGTTAGTTATGGAATGGATTGAGGGAATGGAGAATCACTTTGAGTGTGATGGTGTTACAGAGGCACAAAAGGTGAAGATAGCCAAATCAAGGCTAAGAGGACAAGCACTAATTTGGTGGAACTTCTTGCAAGAAGAAAGAGAGTAGGAAGGAAAGAATCCCATAGGATGTTGGACAACTATGGTGGCAAAATTCAACATAGATTCAAGGTCTACTGATAGTGTCATCTCAGAGGAGGCAGTACAAAATTTGGAACTCATCAAGATACCCCATGTGTGTCCTTACAAGGTTACTTGGTTGAACAAAGGGCATAATATATTGGTCAATGAACAAGTTTGGGTTGATTTTTCTATAGGAAAGTATCAAGAAAAGATACTATGTGATGTGTTACCAATGGATGCATGTCATTTGTTGCTTGGAAGACCATGGAAATATGATAGGGAGGCAGTACACCATGGCAAGGAGAATTAGTACTCATTCAAGAAGGATGGAGTGACTTACAAAATTCAGTCTTTGATAGAAGAAAACACAGTGGAAAAGGCATAATCTAGTGCACTTTTGATGAGTGGAAAGGAATTCCTAAAGGAAATGAAGGAGGAAGAAGGCATGGCCTATGTAATCATGTTGAAGCCAAAGGAAGAGGAGTTACCTAATCAGCTACCTATGACAGCAGAAGTGAAGTGACTGTTGGATCAGTTTAGGGACATAATTTGTGAACGTACACCAACTACACTACCACCTAAGAGGGAAATCAGTCATCAGATAGAATTTATACCAGGAGCAACATTTCTTAACAAGGTTGCATTCAAGAACTTTTGGAGCAAGGGTTGATCAGAAAGAGCATAAGTCCATGTGTTGTTCCATTTGTGTTGGCACCTAAGAAGGGAGATAAGTGGAGGATGTGTACTGATTCTAGGGCCATAAATAGGATAACCATTAGATATAGGTTTCCTATTCCTAGGATAGAAGATCTAGTGTATTGTTTAGGGGGTGCTAATTACTATTCCAAAATTGATTTGAAAAGTGGTTATTATCAGATTAGGATGAAAGAGGGAGATGAATGGAAGTCAACATTTAAAACCACAGAAGGGTTGTATGAATGGTTAGTGATGCAATTCAGGCTTACAAATGCACCTAGCACTTTTGTGAGGGTGATGAATGAGGTCTTGAAGGACTACATAGGAGTCTTTGTGGTTGTCTACCTAGTTGATATTCTCATCTTTAGCAAAACAAAAGAAGAACATATGAAGCACCTAGAACTTGTGTTGAGGAAACTTCAAGAGGAGAAGCTCACCATAAATCTTGAGAAGAGTGAGTTCATGAAGCAAGAATTGGTCTATCTAGGATTTTTAGTATCCCAAGGGAACTTGAAGATGGAAAAAGGCAAGGTGGAAGCCATTCTTAGTTGGCCTACTCCCAAGACAGGGATATAAGTTAGGAGTTTCCATGGATTAGCTCAGTTCTATAGGAAATTTATGAGAAGGTTTAGTGAAATCTGTGCATCAGTTCTTGACACCATTAAAGGAGGACTGAAAACAAAGTTTGAATGGACAAAAGATGCTAATGAAGGATTTGAAAGGTTGAAGAAGGAGATAGCTACCCAACCTATACTAGTTTTACCAAGTTTTGACAAACCATTCATATTAGAATGTGTTGCAAGTAACATAGCAGTAGGAGCTGTCCTAAGTCAAGAAGGAAGGCCGGTGGCATTCTTTAGTGAAAGGTTGAATGAAGCAAAGTCTAGGTACTCATCCTATGACTTAGAGCTATATGCTTTTTTGTAGGCTCTTAAGAAGTGGAAGCACTACCTATTGCCAAAATAATTTGTGGTATACACCGACAATCAGGCCTTAAGTTACATCAACACTCAAGAGAAGCTCAATTTGAGGCATATCAAGTGGATGGAGTTTTTGCAGTCATACACCTTTACCATCAAGCATAAGAAGGGGGTTAGCAACAAGGTTGTTGATGCTCTTAATAGGAGGTTTCTTACTGTCCAAGAGATACAGCTACAAAGAACAGGAGTTGAATGATTGCAAGATTTATATGAAGGAGATTCTGATTTCTTAGTGATTTACAAGGTATGTTCTGATTTTGAGAACTATTTTCATAGTGAATATGCTGATTACACTTTTTAGAATGGTCTATTATTTAAGGGGAAGCAATTGTGTGTTCCTAGAGGTTCCATGAGGGAGAATCTAATCCAAGAAAAGCATAATCACAGTTTGAGTGGTCACTTTGGTTTGAACAAGACACTAGAATCAGTGGAGAGGTTCTATTGGTGGCCTAAGATGCAAAGATATGTAAGAAGGTATGTGGAGCAATGTGGGGTATTTCAAAAGGCAAAGGGAACATCAACAAATGCAGCTTTGTATCAGCCATTTCCCATCCCAAATATACCATGGGAATGCATAAGCATGGACTTCATAGTAGGTCTACCGAGGACACCAACTGGTTTGGACAATGTGTTTGTTGTAGTGGATAGATTCAGTAAGATGAGCCATTTCATACCATGCAAAACAACACATGATGCAAGTCATATTGCACACCTATTCTTCAAGGAGATAGTGAGGATACATGGGTTTCCAAAGAGCATAGTTGCAGACAGAGATGTGAAGTTTATGGGACACTTTTGGAAAACTCTTTGGAAGAGGCTAGGAACCAACTTGTCTCATAGCTCAGCATATCATCCTCAAATGGATGGACAGACAAAGGTGATTAATAGGGTACTTGGTAACTTGTTAAGATGCTTAACTAAGGAGTATGGACAAGGATGGGAACAAGTGATTCCACAAGCGAAATTTGCTTACAATGATAGCACAAATAGGACTATGGGTAAGAGTCCATTTGAGATAGTTTATGGCTTACATCCAAGGGGTGTACTTGAGCTTAGAGATCTAAAAGGTTATGAAGGGATCAGTGGTCATGCTGATGATTTTTCTTAGTCAATGAGAGAGGTTCATGAGTAGGTAAAGAAGACATTGATAGAGGCTAACCAAAAGTTGAAAGCTAAAAGAGATGAAGGGAAGAGAGATCTACAATTTGCAATAGGTGATTTAGTGATGGTATACTTGAAAAAATAAAGGTTATAGAAAGGCATACCAAGCAAGCTATAGATGAAAAGGATAGGGCCATGTAAAGTGTTGGCTAAGTATGGTTCAAATGCATACAAGGTGGAGTTACCCAAGGAGATGTATATTTCACCTATCTTCAATGTGAAGGACTTGGTGAAGTATAAAGGACCAAAAATGGCTGAGGAAAAATATAGTGCTGAGGTGAGTAGGGATGTGGAAGAACTCAAGGTACCTGATCAGATCAAACCACAAGTGGACAAGATTCTAGACTCAAGGGTGAAAAAGAAGACTAGGCACAAGACATACATGGAGCACCTAGTGAAGTGGAGACATCAACTAGAGTCCGAAGATACTTGGATAGTAGAAAAATACTTTAAGAAGCATGGAATTAGTGAGGAGCTCTTGACACCACAGGTTCCTTAACTTCTTTGTTGCAGGGGGAGAATGGTGTAGGAGCACCTTAAGGTCTTTTGGAAGATCTTGGTAATTTTGGCTTGTGGGTGGTTATAGCCAACCACCAAGGTAATAAGGACTCAATTATAAATTCCCAAGGTTGAATTGAAGTGTGTGTCATAGAAAGTTAGGTCAGTTTAGACCTTTGAAGTTTGGGAACTTTAAAGAGAAGATTAGGCAAATTTTGACAATGTTTGCTTTGGAAATTTGTCCTAAAAATTGGAAAATAATATTAATGTTGTTCTAAGTCCAACCCAAGCGTCCTAGCATGTGGGAGAAAGGTATATAAGGTCATCCAAACCCTAATACCTTGGTTGGAAGTTCATTTTCATGAATTGAGACTTGGAGAGCATATTGTGTGATAGGAATTCAACAACTTTCAAGTGAATTTTTGTGCTTGAGCCTTCATCTAGTCAAGAATGGATTGAAAGGACTAATATGATGCTTTGAGTGTTTCATTTGTGTCATTTACTTACTGTATCTAGCACTATATTAGTCATTTAGACTGACTGGTCATAATTTTGAAAGTTTTTGGGTTCTTGGTTTGACTGCTGGTTTGGGCCAGTTTTGTGAATAATGAGTCCCACTTGAATTCCCATGACGTTCCTCTCATGCCACTTGGAATCAAGTTGGGGACTGTTTAAATAGAGTACATAGTGAATTAGGAGTTTTTTTTTATAGGGAAAGTGATGAAACCATCAAGCACTAGGCGAGTGCAAGTGTATTCTGGCTAGTGGCTTGGAGACGACAACAGTAAAGAAAGATACTAAATGGATTTTTTTATGCCAATAAAGAGCATGAGAGTTTGGAAACATGTATTCCAGACATGTGTGTGCAAGGAGGAGAGTAGAGGAGGACATTGAAGCCCTCAAAGTTGGAAAAAGGAGCCAAAACCCTAGAAACCCTTAAACATAGGGGGAATGAGGATAGTCATATGTACAGCCACTTGGGAGACCTTACATATAGTCAAACTTGAAGCCTATGGTACCAATAGAAATAATATCCAAAAATATTTGGGGGTTGTTAAGACTATTTTTGAGAAACTCCAAGAAAACGAGTTCTAGGAGGCCTAATTAGGCAAAAGGCTACAAGGCCTAAAATTGGATTTTTCAAGAAAGCGATGGGTACAAGGTGAAAGAAACCTATGAGATGGATCAGAGAGGAGTAAATTCAACAAGTTAATAGTGATAATACCCTTCCCTAGCCCCTGGAGTGGTTAGGACACTTTGGATTAGTGTGGAGCCCAGGGAAGTTTAGTGGTGAATTGAGAGCAATGGTGAAGAATTTGAAATTGGTGGAGTCTTATGAGGTGAGAGGGGTTTAGGAGAGATCCCTAAGAAGGGTAGAGAGGAATACCCTAGGAAGACCAGAGAATAGGTCTTGGGAAGAGCAAGATTTCTCTTGAAAGATAAGACCATCAAGAATCTAGAGGCCCATGCACAAAAAGGAGTCAATCAAAGTGTCATGTTTATGATGGGAGTTTAGAAGGGGTGTTATGAGAAACAATGTAAAGAAAGGTTATGAAATTCAATGCATTTTTAAATTTGGTAGGTTAGATGATTTCCAGTGCCTCATTTGGGGAGGTATGGAAAATATTTTACATTTGTTATTGTAGGGAGAAATCCTACGCGCAAGAGTTGAATGAAGAAATGTGGTTGAAGGGTTGCAGCTGGAAGTGACAAAAAGAAGTTGAGCACGAAAATACCAGCAACATCTAGAGTGTTGCAAAGTATTTTGGAGGTGATTTGAAAGTGTTGTAATTTTATTTTGGCTTGCAAGTAATTGATTTTTAGAATATTTGAAGTGTTCTTTGATTACTTGTAGATAGATGTTGTAGGAATGACAGTCTTGTAGTTGGTGAAATCTTTGTACTCCAAGTTGTTGCAAGAAATATCAGTTGTAATAAAGTTTTGAAATTTCCTATTTGTTGTGGTTCATATTATGTATTCAAAAATCTATAAATTTATGAAAGTTTAAAAGTTGTTGGAAGGGATCAAGCACCACTGTTTAGAAATGGGGTTTTTTGGGTTTACAACCTAATTTTTAGTGTGGTTGTCTTGGTAGAAAAATTGTGAATCACTTGTTTTCCTATAGATGAAGGTGAGATCTTCTACTGCCAAATTTTTTAGAGGAAATAGAAGTTGTTTGCACATTCAAAATAATTTCTGAAATGTGGTATGTCAAAAGTTTTCAGTGCACTTATATGCATGATTGATGATTTGTATTACAAAAATTTGTGGGTTTGTTTATTTCCCTATGAGAACCATTTTTATTATGTTGGGTAGATGAGATATTGGTGTGGTGGTTGCGAAGAACAATACCTTGATTCGGGGTCTTGGTCTTTGACTGCATTAAATGGTATCATAGTAGGAAGATTGGATGGGAAGTGTTGTAATCATTTATTGGTAATAAGATTTGAAATTAGTTTGTATATGTTATCCTCCATTGGAGGTTAAGGCTAGGTAGAAGGTGCATGAGAGAGAGGCGTGTCTTCCAAAAACCATCTGTTGGGTAGAGGATAAGAAAGAGTGAGTTTGTTGCATGGAGGACCTGTGACTATAAAGGGTTGATACCCTGAAGCGAGAGAGATTTTTGCAAGGAGGACTTGTAATTGCGGAGGGACTTGTGAGTCTTTGAAGATGTCTTTGAAGAAGAGAAACATATGGGTCATGAGAAAGCCTGTGAGAATTTTACCTATGGAAGAGTGGAAAGAAAAGAGGTTTGCAAAATGGGATTTTGAAGAATTAAAGAAGATTGAAGCTAGAGTGGAAGCTTTGGAAAGATATTAATTTCTTGATAAATTTGTGATTGCAGAAAAGAAGAACAAAATTGCAGCAGTAGAAGTGGCAACAAATAAGAAGGTTGAAGAGGAATATGTGGGCATGAAGGAGTCCTATTATTTTTTCTAACAAAAATTTATGTGCAAGTCAATTTGTGTATGCGGGTGAAGAGAAGAAAGAGGAAAAACAAAGATTTGATAAAGAGGACAGCGAAAAGAAAAAAATAAAAAATAAAGAGTTGCAACCCTTTGATGGAAAGTGCATGGAGAGAAAGTTATGTGGGAGTAGCCCACACAAATGTAGTTGAAAGAAAGAAAGAAAAGAAGAAAGACACAAGGAAAGAATGGAGAAAGAAAGAGGTAGCAACAAATGTGCATTTTGTTGAGGATAAAAAGAAATAAAAAATGAAATTGCATAGATACGGAAAGAGGTTGCAGCAACAAAAACAAAGGTATTATCTCCTTCTTTTGAATTTTTCAAAGTAAATATTGATTTGCATGTAGAAAAGACAAAGGAATATGGTGATTGTGAAGTTGGGGCAGTAGTAGAGAAGCAATAATACATATAGGTAAATAGTCATTCATATGATATTTGTGAAAAAAAAAATTATTTGAAAGAGATAAATGAATTTTTGCATGAAAATGATAGTATTGTTGAAGGAGATAATCATGAAGTCGCAACGAAGTTTGGTCCATTGAAAGAATTGGAAACATTAAAATTTTTGGGAAAATAGAGTGAAGAAGAGTTTATGGGGAAGATAGTGAATAAGGAAATTAAAGGAGCAACATCAAATGAAGAAGGTGACTTATTAATGCAAATTGCAGCAGTAGAGAAGGAGTGACTTGTGTTAATAATAGGTGAAACAAAAGTTGCAACAAACATTGAGGTAAAGTTTGAATTTTCAGAATTATTTGTTGATAAAGAAAAGGTTGATTTATATGAAAATGACATGGTTTACAGTAATGGATATGAGATTGATAGACTAGGAGGGAAAGAGGAGAATATTAATATATTTGATGATTTTTCAAAATTTGTTGAAGTTGATGTTCATGCTGATTTATATTTTGATGAACTGGTGAAAGAAAGTGAAATGGGAAAGATAGTTAGGGGCTGCAATAACAGGTTACAAATTGAAAAAAAACAAGGTATGATAAATTTTATTGACATGGAAGAATGGGAGGATGAAGGAAGACAAGGTAAGAAATAAGTGCAAATGAAATTCTTTGATTTCTATGAGTTTGTTAATGCTAATTTGTATGCATATGTTGATAATGAAAAATTAGGGTGGAAAGAAGAATCTTTGTATTTTGAAATGAATTTCATGAGGGGAAGAAAGAGAGGAAGGATGAAGGAAGGAAGATATAGGAAGATTCAAAGTAGGGTGAAGAAGAAGAAAAATGTTGATAAGGAAGAAAAGCGATTGAAGAATAAACATAGGATCTTCAAATGTTCATGAGTTCCAACTCATGGAACATTTATTCTTACCCCAGGTGTTTGATGCAGGAGCATCTAGGGGTACCAAAAAATCTTGCATCCCCAAAAATATTTTATTTTAATTATGCTTTTTCTTATGTGGTTTCTTGTTGTAGGCAGTCTTTCAACACTTGATTTGGACACACTCTGGGCTTAAGAAATTTTACTTGTTAACTGGTTGGATATATGAATGTTTAAATATTATGTTTGGATGAAAAATGGAATCAAATTATTGTAACCAATTTTTTATTTATTGGCTCAAAACTTGTAGTTTGGTTGTTTTGTTAGTTGCACATTTAATGTGCTTAAAATCTAAAAAATGGAAATTGGAAAACCCAATGTACAAGTTGGGGAATTTTTAGTTTTAGATATATTAAAATTATTTGTAAGAGAATCTAGAGGCCCATGCACAAAAAGAAGCCAATTAGAGTGCCATGTTTATGATGAGAGGTTACAAAGAGAGTTATGAGAAAAAATGTCAAGAAAGGTTATGAAATTCAATGCATTTTCAATTTTGGTAGGTTAGAGGATTTCCAACGCATCATTTGGGGAGGTATGGAAAATATTTTAGTACTATTATTGTAGGGATAAATCCTACGCCCAAGAACTAAATGAAGAAATGTGGTTGAAGGGTTCCAACAGGAAGTGACAAAAATAAGTTGAGAAGGAAAATACCAACAACATCTAGAGTGTTGCAAAGGATTTTGGAGGTGATTTGAAAGTGTTGTAATCTGATTTTGGCTTGCAAGTAATTGATTTTCAGAATATTTGAAGTTTTCTTTGATTTCCTATAGATAGATGTTGTAGGAATGGCATAGTCTTGTAATTGGTGAAATCTTTGTACTCCAAGTTGTTGCAATAAATCTCAATTGTAATAAAGTTTTGAAATTTCCTATTTGTTGTGGTTCATATTATGTATTAAAAAATATTTAAATTTATGAAATTTTAAAAGTTGCTGGAAGGGATCAAGCACCATTGTTCAAAAATGGTTTTTAGCCTAATTTTTAACATAGTTGTCTTGGTAGAAAAATTGTGAATCGCTTGTTTTCCTATAGATGAAGGTGGGAGATTCTACTACCAAAGTTTTTAGAGGAATTAGAAGTTGTTTGCACATTCAAAATAATTTCTGAAATGTGGTCTATCAAAATTTTTCAATGCACTTATATGCATGATTGTTGATTTGTATTTCAAAACTTTGTGGGTTTCTTTATTTCCCTATGAGAACCATTTTTATTATATTTGCTAGATGAGATATTGGTGTGGTGGTTGCGAAGAACAACACCTTGATTCGGGGTCTTGGTCTTCAATTGCATCAATAGGTGTCTTTTATAGAAAGAAAAAAATTGAATAAAGTGCTAGATTTAATATCAATAAGATATGACAATCAATGGCCAAGAATTAAAGTTGTAGTATGAAATAGGGTTAGGAAAAAAATAGGAAAATGTCAAGAAATGAATGGCTAAGATTGAATTATAAAATTATTCAATCAAGGGCTGAAATTGAATGAGATGTCAAGAGATAATATTGGCATGGATAATGAGGTTGGCATAGAAAAAGAGGTTGTAAGAGAGATTCAAATAATTATAAAACTAGCATACATATATTAAATACGTTGAGAGTTATCATTATCGAGGTGCCTATTGCATTGAGAAAAAATGATGAAAATAGGCACCTCGAGAATGATGAAAATTAATGATTATGAAATTGAAGATAAAGAATGTGTTTAAGGAATTACTAAAATCATGAGTGTTATTTAAATAATTTTAGCATTTTTATATTTTATAATTTTGATTTAATTTAGTATTCTATTTAGAATTTATAAGTTATAATATATGATATTTATAATATATAATATATATTATATATTTTCATTTTTTATTTTTCTATTTGTTGATTAAGGTAGTCTAAAACTACATGCACTACTATAAATAAACACTCTTTTTAAGAAAATGATAAAATTGTATATTTAACAATCTACTTAAAAACATTGTAAGGTAAATTTTATATTGTATATTTTAGCTTATATTTTCAAAAACCATCTTCTATCTATTATAATTTTCTTGTAAACAACTCTTTTTCTGAACTTTACTGGATTTCACTAATTCTATTTTTAGATAGTTAATAAATTTCTCTAATGCGATAAACTATTTTCTTTAATGCATTTATTGGAGTAAATAACATACTAATCTACTTAATGCATTTATTGGATTAAATAACATATTGTATTGATCAAATATAGCAATATTTGTGTTCAAATATTCAAAGGGAAATTGATGAATAGACATAAGTATATTAATGTGAATATAATAAAAAATAATTAAATCATCAAATTTAAATAGATTTGTCAAATTAAACATCAAAATAATTAACCTATCTACCTATACAACATAAATAATCATCCATCTTTGCATCTCGTTAATATTGAAGATCAAATCAAAGAGATCATAATCATGTTAATTTAAATAATAGAGATTTCAGTTATTACATTTCTAGAGGGGCATATAGAGGGAAAAATCGTAACATTATGTGTTATGAACATAGGTGTCATAAATCAAACAGATCATAATCAAATGGGTAAAATTAAAATTAATTCAAATAAATATTTCACAACAATTGGGTGAATTAAATGTAAAACTCAGGAAACAAATCCTAATATTGAAATATCAACCTTAAGAACCACAAAAAAGAGTATCTAGCAATGGATCTTGCCTATAAATCCCCTTCCAAATTTATCAGATCCAAAAATGCTATGCTCATGAAAAATTTGGGTCCTATGAATCTCCATAGCTTTCTCCATTAGAATGGGGGCAAGTCTCCCAAATCTAAAGTTAACTGAAAAGAATGTTCATAAAGTGAATTAATCAATAGGATTCATTCTTAAAATCTAAATTCAACTTCAAGAAAATACTCCAACCCTACACCAAAAAAGTACTTCTTAAATATCTATAACAAAAAAAGGGAAAATAAACTCATACCATTTTACAGAAAAAATAGCAAAAAGGCCTAAAAAACAAGACATGCCCAATTACATACCAAACACAAACCCAATTCCACAAAAAAGAGGGACTCTAAACACAACCAATTATAGTGGAGCTTGCAATGCAAAAAAATAGAGTGATAGCAAGAAGACATACCAATAAAACATAGATAAAAGATGCATGACACTCACTATAGGATACCTTTATACTTGAATGGCTCAACCCATGTTTCTCTCATGACAAAGCTAGAAAACATTTCTTTTTAGAGAGACAATGTAGTGATTGAGCTTCAACATTGGCAAAGATCATCCCTTCCTATCCAAGTACGTCAACAAGAAGACATAGAGAGTATTCCTTGTAGACATGTTCGACATACAGTTCAAATTCCCTGATAGCAGTTTCATAAATGTGAGAAATAGAGTACGAAATCCATCCAGGTTCATCAAAAAAAATTATCTTATCATCGGCTACTGCAAGGATGAGGAGTCTTTGTGAATATGGGGAAATGAACAATAAGTTACATCAAATTCTTTTAATAGAGGTCTTCAAGGATCGATGAGAAGAAAATCTAAAGAAAGTTGTGAATACAACAACTTTAAAGTTAAAAAAACCAACATCACTATTACTGCCACTTGCATGTCAAATTCAACTTGATTAGTTTTTCCTTACACTGATTTTTGGATGCTTGGATGCCACTATAGATGCCTCTCGACGTAATTATTTGATTTGAGAGGGAAATGAATAATTAAATAATAAAAGAATTTTTTAATTATAAAGGACATGTGACAAGACTTTTTCATTAAATAACAATTTAATTCAAAAGTGTGATGAAAATGATAAACTAGTAGACAATTAAATAAATAAATTTATTTAATTGTTGATGCAAGATTTTTCATGTAGCAGCAGTCTTATGGGAAACTTAGCTATTGAGGGACATAGTGCACTAGTTAGGTGACCTTCGGGGTTTTATCGAAGCCGGCTCTTCATTTAGTCTAGGGAGGTAAAAGGTTAGTGTAAGTGTGGAATGAGGTGTAAAGCACAAAACACTTCTTAATACAACAATATATCAAAGATAAATCAAATTGAACTAAATCAAAGCAGTAATCCACTGAAAGTGTCATATTGTTCTCTATCTCCCAAGATTTATTAAATCAGAATGGCTCTCAAATCGTGAGTGCACTATGCTTGTTAAAATGACAATTGAAAGAGCGAGATGAATACTAAAGCAATGATATGGAGCTAAATGTGATAATACTAGATGTTAAATAAACTAAACTAGCATGAATTGACATGGAAACAAATAATTGTAGCTATAGGAGGCAGCCATGGTATGAAAGCTTGATTGCTGGATTGCTTGAATGCTTGATGCTTGATGCTTGAATTCCTGCAGAGTAAGAGGGCATAAATTGGATTATCTAGATCCTTTTCTCGGTTCAATGAAGCTTTATTTATAGATTCCCTGGTTGTAGAAATGCACAGGGAAGGCATTGAGAGACTTGAATTCAATCTAGAGGATTGAATGGTGAGAGATGGAGGAGATTGAGAGAATTTTGGTGATTGTCTCTACCCATGAAAACACCAGGAAAGAGAAGAGGAAAGATTAATGGAGGACGATTGAGAGAATATTTTAGAATTTGTCTCCAATTTGTCTCCAAAACTTTATGTGAAGTTTCAAAGCATTAATTGTGACATATTTTAGACATAAATTAGACATAGGATATCTAATTCATTTTTGAGGAAATATAGATGGAATATTCCTTATGCCTTTATTCAAATATTTTGATTTATTTAAATTAGCAAAAGGGAGATAAATAATTTAATAAAACAAACTATAGGAGTTGTTTATTAAATTAAACAGAGGAATATGGTAATTAATTAATAAAGTGTTTGATCTTTATTTAATTAATTTGAGATTGATGTGATAGATTGAAATAGGGATTTGATAATTAAATCAAAAAAAGTATTTAATTTTTTTTATTTAATTAAGATGAGATATTAGAAGATTTTAAATGTGAATGTGAATATGAACTATATAAATAAATATTTATATTTATTCAATAGTAGAGGAAATTAGGATAATTAATCAAATAATTTGTATTTAATTAATCGGATGCTCCAAACCAATTTTAGGTGTATACATTTTGCCCCTCTTCGAAGTGATGTGTTTACGCATTGCTTCAAAGAAAATTTTCCTACTACTACAAGGATCGATGAAAAATAATAATTTCGTATGCCCCAGACATGCCCTAGACATGCCCCAGACATTGATTTTCAGATGATTGTCGATAATATGCCCCCTCGAGAGATAAATTAATGATTTGATGATTTTCTGATGATTTGATGATGATATGATGATGAAATAATTTCTCCTAACAAATGATGAAGAAATATAGCCCGCAGTTGAATTTCAATTAATTTCATGGATAAAATTAATCAAAATATAATAAAACCCCTCAAAAATCCCTTTTCAAAAATTATATATAGTCCAAAAGGTCATTTTCAAATTCATTTGCACTTTAGAGTTTGAAAATTCCTTTGATAGAGACATTTCAGCAAGCTGGAGCAGGATGCCAATCCCTTACCACACTCACCGTTTCGAGTGCGTTCGACATCACCGACGGCCGACCGTGTATGGAATGAGGTGTAAAGCATAAAACATTTCTTAATACGACATTATATCAAAGATAAATCAAATTGAGCTAAATCAAAGCAGTAATCTACTAAAAGCATCATATTATTCTCTATCTCCCAAGATTTATTAAATCAGAATGACTCTCAGATCGTGAGTGCACTATTTTTGGTAAAATGACAATTGAAAGAACGAGATGGATACTAAAGAAATGATATGGAGCTAAATGTGATAATACTAGATGTTAAAGAAACTAAACTAGCATGAATTGACATGGAAACAGATAATTGCAGCTATAGGAGGCAACCATGGGATGAAAGCTTGATTGTTGGATTTCTTGAATGCTTGATGCTTGATGCTTGAATTCCTGCAGAGTAAGAGTGCATAAATTGGATTATCTGGATCATTTTCTTGGTTCAATGAGGCTTTATTTATAGATTTTTTGGCTGTAGAAATGCATAGGGAAGGCATTGAGAGGCTTGAATTCAATTTGGAGGATTGAATGGTGAGAGATGAAGGAGATTGAGAGAAATTTGGTGATTGTCTCTACCCATGAAAACACCAGGCAAGAGAAGAAGAAAGATTGATGGAGGAGGATTGAGAGAAGATTTTGGAATTTGTCTCCAAAACTTTATGTGAAGTTTCAAAGCATTAATTGTGACATATTTTAGACATAAATTAGACATAGGATATCTAATTCATTTTTGAGGAAATATAGATGGAATATTCCTTATGCCTTTATTCAAATATTTTGATTTATTTAAATTAGCAAAAGGGAGATAAATAATTTAATAAAACAAACTATAGGAGTTGTTTATTAAATTAAACAGAGGAATATGGTAATTAATTAATAAAGTGTTTGATCTTTATTTAATTAATTTGAGATTGATGTGATAGATTGAAATAGGGATTTGATAATTAAATCAAACAAAGTATTTAATTTTTTTTATTTAATTAAGATGAGATATTAGAAGATTTTAAATGTGAATGTGAATATGAACTATATAAATAAATATTTATATTTATTCAATAGTAGAGGAAATTAGGATAATTAATCAAATAATTTGTATTTAATTAATCGGATGCTCCAGACCAATTTTAGGTGTATACATTTTGCCCCTCTTCGAAGTGATGTGTTTACGCATTGCTTCAAAGAAAATTTTCCTACTACTACAAGGATCGATGAAAAATAATAATTTCGTATGCCCCAGACATGCCCCAGACATTGATTTTTAGATGATTGTCGATAATACGCCCCCTCAAGAGATAAATTAATGATTTGATGATTTTCTGATGATTTGATGATGATATGATGATGAAATAATTTCTCCCGACAAATGATGAAGAAATATAGCCCGCAGTTGAATTTCAATTAATTTCATGGATAAAATTAATCAAGATATAATAAAACCCCTCAAAAATCCCTTTTCAAAAATTATATATAGTCCAAAAGGTCATTTTCAAATTCATTTGCACTTTAGAGTTTGAAAATTCCTTTAATAGAGACATTTCAGCCAGCTAGAGCAGTATGTCAATCCCTCACCACACTCACCGTTTTGAGTGCGTTCGATGTCACTGACAACCAGCCATGTATGGATCTCCGGTATGTACCCCTTAGCCTCCTCATTTTTCGTAAAAAAAATTTTTTATGCCTTTTAGGTCTTTAGGCGTGTTTAGGTCAGTTTAGCACTTCCAAGCCGAGTTGTAGCGCTTTCACTCTGGTGTAGCGCTTCCAGTAGGTAAATTAGCACTTCGAGATTTAACACCTACGTTAAATTTTCTAGCACTTCCATAGGATAATGTAGTGCTTCCAATGATGTAGCACTTAGGTGAAATATTTTAGCACTTGGATGCCAGATTGTAGTGCTTTGATTTGGTTTTATAACGCTTTCATGGTCTGTTCTAGAACTTCTATTAAAGCGGTGCTTTGATGGACTGTCTTAATGCTTTGATGCGGTAAAACAACGCTTACGTTAAAATAGTGCTTCAGAGTGTTGATGTAGTGCTTTCGAGATTTAGCGCTTTGGGTGCCCGATTTAGCGCTTTTGACTAATAAAGTAGCACTTTTGGGATTTAGCACTTTAGATGCCTATTTTAGCGCTTCCATGTCAGAATTGAAGATTTTGAATTTTTTAACTTTGATTTCGTCAATTTTGATCATGTCCATTCTTCGGATTGGTATGATCGATAATCCAAATTCTTGATGTTGGAATTTGATGATTTAAATAACACTAATTCTCATGATAGGCGAGAAGAACTCTTATTTGTGATGATCCTCATGATAGTCGAGGAAATAATTCATTATCCGATAAATCTCATGATAGGCGAGATTAGATAATATTTGATGAACCTCATGATTTGTGAGGTTTGATGATGTTTGCCCATGAATTTTGATCAAAAATTCATACCAAATTTTTGGAATAGACTTGATAGTAGAATGATTTTTGATTTCTAGACATAGCGCACTGATTGTGGATTTTTTTGTTATGATGATAGGAGCGTCTGGGTATTCTCCAGATGCGAGAGAGGTTTCCATGGACTATAGACTTGATACCTCATCTGACACCAGATGAACTCCATATTATAGGCCAATGTGGCCTGACTAGCCTACTTGATATGCCCCAGATTAGGATTAATTGGGGTTTGCTGACTGCTTTGGCTGAGAGGTGGCATAGTGACCACAACACCTTTCACCTACCCACTGGTGATATGATAGTCACACTCAAGGATGTGTGGCGGATTTTGTGCATTTTGTTCATGGGAGAGATTGTTACATATGATTCTCATGGCATCGGCGGTAGAGATGCTCTTCATAGAGTATTCCAGGATCAGGATATTGAGGATTCAAGCATCCGATGGAGGAGGATCGTTGATTCATACGCGACACTACCAGCAGTGCTTGCTGGATTTATTTGAGGTTTCCTTTGCCCTGATCACAAGTCAAAGGGATTCCTCGTGGGTTGGGGCAGGACTCTAGAGAGCATAATGGTACATGGTACTAGATATGCATGGGGGATGTGCATGCTGGCTCATCTTTATCATGATCTTCATTCAATTGTGTACCTTGGGGCACATAGCTTATCAGCAAGGATGACCCTGTTACAAGTGTGGGCATGGGAGCATTTTGCTATTGCTCAGCCATTTCCATTGGCAGATAGACTAGCTGGCAGACCTTATGTGTTCAGATACAAAGGTTGGCTTACACAGGCCTGGATGGGCAAGTTAGAGCACTGGAGGTGAGTATTCGATGATACAGAGACAGTCACTTGTTAGCCATACTTAGACTGTGAGTAGTGGGATGAGGATGATGTAGTGTTGGGATACCTCTATGATTCTATGTATCTGATCGGTCAGACACCTTTCATTTTAGAGAGATTCTTTGTTGCACCGAGTATAGACAATATGGCATCGTGTAGTGCATGTCATAGGGGGTAGCCCACTATGCTAGGCGACAGAGTGATATTCCTGATTGGGGGCCCTATTTATCATATGATGCTTTAGTAGAGGGATACAGGGCATTGTAGCTATCAGCCTGGGATATGCGGAGAGACATTGTAGAGGCACCCATCATAGAGGAGTATGTTGCATTCCTGGCCTTGGTTCCACATCCTCTTATTACGATTCCAGATGAGCCAGCACCGCTACTAGTAGAGGAGGATGTGGCAGAGGGTCCTGCAGAGAGTGAGGGTGGTACTCTGAAAGATAGTAGCACAAGGAGTGGTAGTGGTGACAGCAGCAATGATGACAGTGATGGTAGCAGTGGAGGGGACAAAGGGGTAGGGCCAGTTAGTAGTGCTCCATCATCTAGTAGGCCTCGCAAGAGGTGAACAGTCACAGTACCACTAGTAGACCATCAGAAATAGATTGCTAGTCTCTAGACATTGTAGGGGCAGTTGGTACAGGCCAGGGGTATGCTCGTTTAGACCTAGACATAGGTTCAGGCTTTAGCGCAGGTTCAAGGACAGTTGGCCACTATATAGATGCAGGTTGCTACTTTGAAAGTCGAGCGAGACAGTGCTCGGTAGATTGCCGAGAGGGCACAGGAGAGAGGAGAGACCTTACAGAGAGTGGTTGATGGCACCTCAGTGGGAGACTACATGAGAGAGATGTTGCGGGTTGGCTGAGAGGCTGAGTTTTATAGAGGCAGATATCATGATGTAGTGCCTATTGATCGTAGAGTCAGCTATGCCCCATCGAGATCTAGGTGGACACATACACGGACAATGAGTGAGGGGGTGACACAGCCTCCACACAAAGATCCCAAAGATCTTGGTCCTTTTAGGGGTGGTGGTGGTACAGGTCCTGTTGGGCCCGCACATTCTGGCAGTAGCAGATCGTAGATGCTATTGTGATTCTCCTTGTTGAGACATGATGTATATTATGGTTTACCTCATTTTTGTTGATTTATTTTTATTCCAGACTTCATTGTATAGTTGACATTGATGATATATATATATGAGATGCAGTTGATGTGATTTTTATGATGTTTTATGATTTCTATGTGATGGATGCATTTATGATGTGATATTTTATATGCATGGTTTTATTTCAATGTGATGATGTAATGATAAACGCATGTGTAGAATACATGATATATGGATGTATAATGTGATGTAAATGTATGGATGGATGGATAAATGATTTTTATTTAAAATGTGATAATGATAAAAATGATGATCATATGATGAAATGATAATGGATGATGATGTAATGAATGTTTATGGTGAAAAATGATCATGATGTATGTATGATTCAATTTAATGTATAATTTATTTGATGGAGAAATGCATGAATGATGAAATGATGAATCTAAATGATGAGATGATGACTTTTTTGATGATTTTTGAAATTATGTCAAGTATACTTAGTCTATTTGTAGATAAGATAATCATTGATTGGAACCCTTTATGCAACAAGTACTCTGTAGATAATGAATTATGATGAATGCAATCTAATTTTAACATGCAACTATATGCAAAACGATTGTCATTTTAACAATACTTTTGTGCTTTTTGTCATCATTGAGCTTTTATTGAATGTTGAAAGTGAGTGCAAGCGTTAATGGTATGTTTTTAGACCAATAACGACTTGAGTACTTCTTTCATGATTTTTGATATTGCAAGCGAACACAAGAATCTAGGTATAATTGAACCGAGATGACATAAGCATTCATTGTGTAAACAGGCAGTGTTTTAATCATTTCAATGTGTGAATTCCGAATGTCATCGGTGATACATTTGCATAGCACATCCCCTGACAATTCAT
Organism: Sequoiadendron giganteum; assembly: GCA_007115665.2. Classification (NCBI taxonomy): domain Eukaryota; kingdom Viridiplantae; phylum Streptophyta; class Pinopsida; order Cupressales; family Cupressaceae; genus Sequoiadendron; species Sequoiadendron giganteum. The sequence continues at coordinate 710,365,260 of CM021103.1, forward strand.
GCATTTATATGATTAACATACAAACAACAGATAATAAAAATATCATTCTTTTTCCTTGTTTCTCTAGTTCAATACATCATTGAGTTACTCCAAAGAAATAATAATAAAAATATACAATGTATCCATTTGTTACTTAGAGTGTTTCAATCATTATTTAGATTTTTAGATCATTCATCCTGATTTTGACATGTTTTTGGATTTTTGAGATTTTGACGAAAGACCTAACCTACTAACCTATCTTAGGGGTCTCGAGGGTTGATCAAAGATTAGCCTTGCCTACGTTACACACGTAGAGACCATGTAGTTTGACTGACAAAAAACTATGTTTTTGGATTTTTCTTTTTGAGACTAACTATTTTGCCATGTTTTTTGGATTTTTGATATGATACAGATGTTTGATGCTCTTCTGACGATGATTGATGTTGCGTTTTGATCTTTGTTTTTTCTTTTTTTTCATACTAGTGTTTTCCCTTTGGGGAAATCGATGTTGTTGTTGCCCCTAGTGATATCCAGATTTTTGCCCCCAAGCTTTGGAGTGAGACTTGACTATGTGACCTGATTTTGATATGGATGCAAAGATGTTAAGACTACTGACATGATATGGAACGGTACTGATTGCTAGACTAATGATCCTGATATGTATCAAAAATAGATGGGACAGCTGATCTTAGAATCACATATGATGCTTGTTTCTAGGTTTTCACCATATGCTTTGATTACACTCTTTGTTTTGTGTATTTTTCTCATTTTTCTCATTTTTCTTTCTTTGTGTATTTTGTATTTTTGTGATGCCAAGATGTCTGTTCGCTAGGTTTTCATCAAGGAAACTATTTCAGAAGTTTGACCCGTGCATTAGGAGATTCAAGTATAGAATTTTCTAAGATGGATACTATTGATAGGTTCATCAAACAGATCCCCTTCTGACGTTGATAGTTGATATGCTCCTGATCCATACACTGATATGACGACAAAAGGACCAAGCCAGTTAGGCTCAAATTTCCCTTTCTTCTCCCTATCTTGTTGATTCCTAGGGTTTTCCTTGAGTACCAAGTCACCAACCTGAAAGACCCTTAGTTTTACCCTATGGTTGTAAGTCCTTGACATTCTCTATTGATAAGTCGTTAGATGATTAACAACTTGTTGATGATGCTCATCCAAAAATTCTAGTTCCTGTAGTCTAGATACCCTATAGTCTTCATCTGAAATGATTCCTCTGAGTGATACATGAAAGGATGGAATCTCTACTTCAATGGGAAAAATAGCTTATGATCCATATACCAAGGCATATGGTGTAGCTCTTTTTGGAGTTCTGATACTTGTTCTATAGGCCCATAGTGCAGGATTGAGTTGAACATGCCAATCACATCTAACATCGTTAACCGTCATTTTGAGAATTATTTTGTTTGAGGCCTCTACTTGGCCATTCCCTTGAGGATAGTATGGTGTTGAAAAATGATGTTGGATATGAAATTTCTCACATATCTCTTGGACATCTTGATTTTTGAAAGGTCATCCATTATCAGTGATAATGGATTGAGGAATGCCATACTGACATATTATGTAATTCAAGATGAAAGAGGAGATCTGCTTCCCAGTGATGGTTGTAAGAGGTATTGCTTCTATCCATTTTGTGAAATATTATGTAGCTGTTATAATGAAATTGTGTCCATTAGATGAAGATGAATTTTTTTTCCTACCAGATCCAAGCCCCATTGACAAAAAGGCCATGTTGATGTAAAAGGATGCAGTTCTTATGCTAGTGCATGAATCAGATTGCTGTGAATTTGACACTTTTGACATTTATTAACAAACTGATAGGATTTTTTCTCCATGCATGTCCAATAATATCCTAAACGGAGGAGTTTCTTGGCTAGAATTATCCCACTCAAATGAGTGCCACAAATACCCTCATGAACCTCTTATAGGGTTGTTTCAGATTCGTCACGTTCTAGGCATCAGAGTAAGGTACCATCAAGACCTCGATGATAAAGTATGTCTACGATTAAAGTATGTCAAGCAGATTGGTGGATGAAGTTTCATTTTTGGTTCTTGGAAAGGTCAGGAGGAAGGATATCATCTTTCGGATAAGCATAGGTCTTTTCATAGATGGAGGTTTCAATGGTTTCTAGATGGTAGATGGTAGCGGATTCTGAATTATTATGGGAAGGACATGATACTTGTTCCACCATAAACTCATAACAAACACGTTTCTCAGGCAATTGTAGTAATGAAGCGATTGTGGCCATAGCGTCCACAACTTTGTTCTCTACCCTTGGAATTTGATCAAACTTGATACTGACAAAGAACTATTTCAGAGCATCTATGTGTTTCTTGTAGGGCATCAAATTTTCATCTTTTGTTTGATACTCGTCATTTACTTGATAAATGACTAGTTGAGAGTCCCCATATACCTGTAAATCCGTGATCTTCCATTGAATCGCTATTTTGACCCCAATGATCAATGCTTCATATTCTGCCACATTATTTGTACACTGGAACATTAGTCTATATGATTTTGGAATGGTGTGTCCTTGTGGAGAGATGAACAAAATTCCTGATCCAGATCCACGTTGTGTGTATGATCCATCAAAATATAATACCCATTGTTGGGGCATCACTATCAAGATGTTTGCATCTGGAAACTCCATTATCATTGGTCGATCATCTGGTAGAGGAGCTTTAGCCAATTTTTCAGCGATTGCCTGACCCTTGATGGCTTTTCTTTCCACATATTGAATGTCGAACTCACTTAATAGCATGACCCACTTTTCCAGTCTACTTGTTAAGGCAGCTTTACTGAGTAGATATTTTAAAGGGTCGATCTTTGCTATTGACCTGATTGTATGGGTCAGCATGTAGTATCTCAGCTATTGAGTAGAAAACACCACTACAAAGCAAGAATTCTCTATGAAAATGTATTTTATTTCATACCCATTTAATGTCCTACTGATATAGTAGATGGCATGTTCTTTTCCTTTATAATCCTCTTGTGCTAATAGTTCCCCCAAAGAGATATTTGTCATGACAATGTACAATATCAAAGGTTTTCATTCTGTTGGTGGAATGAGAATGGGTGGCGACATTAGATACTATTTGATTTGATTGAATGTTTTTTCACACCCCTCGTCCCACTTGAAAACTATATTTTTATGCAGAAGGTGATTAAAAGAATGACTTTTGTCCACCAGCTGGGAGATGAATCTTCTGATCGATTGGAGCCTTCCCTGAAATGATCTGAGTTGACTGATATTCTTAGGAGGTGGCATCTCCATTATTTCTTTGAATTTTGTGGGATCCACTTCAATGCCTTTTTTTGAGACAATGTATCCCAATAGTTTTGCTGATGTGACCCTGAAGACACATTTCTTGGGGTTTAACCTGACGATTTTGTCTAAGATATGCAGATGTCCGTCCCTTGTACTATATTTTTCCAAGATGTCATCCACATAATCCTCCATGAAGGTGTGCATCATATCATGGAAGATTGTCGTCATTGCTCTTTGATAGGTTGCTCCTGCGTTTTTCAAACCAAATGGCATGACGTTCCAACAGAAAGTTCCCCATGAACATGTGAAAGACGTCTTCTCCTGATCTTCTGGAGCTATTTTTATTTGATTGTACCCAGAGAAACCATCCATGATTGACAACATGGCATGCCCTACCATCAATTCCACAATGATGTCGATATTTGGTAGCGGAAAATCATCCTTCGGGCATGCTTTATTTAGGTCCCTGAAATTTGTACATATCCTGATGCTATTGTCCAGTTTTGAAATAGGTACAAGGTTTTATATCCATTCGGCATAGTCTATAGACCATATGAATCCAACATCCAATAATTTCTTTAGCTCTGTCTTTACCATCAATGCAATATGGGGATGCATTTTTCTCAATTTTTACTTGATAGGCTTGATTCTTGTGGGCAAAGACAAATGGTGCATGAGCAGATTTGGATCTAAGCCTAGCATATCAGAATATGACCAAGTGAAGTTGATGCTTTTTTCTTTAAATAATTTGATGAAATCCGGTCTTTCTTGATTTGTCATGGATTCCGCTAGATGTAGGATTTTTGTCTTTTCCTCAATGTTGATATTCACAGACTGCATTGGTTCTACTAGGACTGATGATCACTCATGATAATGTTCCGGTAGAGTGTCAAATCTTCTATCTTTCAGTGCCTCAGAGAGGTTTTCACCGCTAGATTCGTTCTTTATTTTTTCTTTTTCTAGATCTAATGCTACCATAGAATGGTTTTCACCATTAGATCTATTTTCCCTATTTTCAATTTTGCAACTAGAAGATTTGACACCCCCCTACCAAGTTGTGTTGTTATGAGTATTATAGATAGAACTTGTACCAGGTTCAGTATGACATAGGAAATTTATGATGGCATCATCATTTGTAAATCTTGGCATAGTTAGGGGTTCGACAGTTTTCCAGTCAATTAGTTCAGGATGGATTAAAGGCATTCGGTTATCAGATTCATTCGGGGTGATGGATGTAGGGGTTTGGATAGCCATTTCATCATAGTTGTTTATTAGGATATCAAGGTCAATGATGGTACTTTCTTCCAGATCGTCTAGCCCACTGAAGGTCTGATTGTCCCCACTTGAATCATTGATATTTAGTGACCCTGCTATGAATGGTCTAGACCCAGAACCTTGTCCCTCCTCTCGTGTAGGTGTATAATTTTGTATTACATCAATTTGAATATTATTGCAAGATATATCAGAGTATATATACCACTCATATTCATTTGATTCTGTTTCAGAGCTATCTCTAAGTTGAAGAATTCTTTTTGCAACCTTCCTTGTCATCTCCTTTTTGTCTTCCTTAGAGTATCCCAATCCCATCTTCTCTTTTGATTGGAGAGTGAGAGGTTGAATGGGCTCTATGATTCCTTCCTTTCTTAATCCAACAGGTCCTTGTCCTTCATACCCCTTTTTTTCTAAAATAGCCTTTCATTTTCCATATTTATCAGTGTTGACGTTGACATTTTTGATACTGGTATTTGATGTAGAGGGTTCCTCATCTTTGTAGAGCCAATCTAGGATTGCCTTGTTGTCCATTTCATCTACTATGGTACCCTTTTTGATAAACCTTTCTTGAAGAACTGTGGCTGGTAATGATGTTTGAGGTTTTATCATAGATGGTTGACCATATGTCTTAGGAGATGGCATTAACTGTCATAGGTTAAGCGATTGCTCCATAGAATATGTTCCCATTCCCTTGTCAGTTAGTTGGACTTTCTCTTGAAATTTTTGCGATAAAGAAGTTTTCTGATTCAGATTATCTGTTGATTGAGTTTCAACAGGACTTGTTTCTTTTTCTTTACCCTTTTTCTCTACCCACTTGGTGATAATACTTGGATGTTGTTCTTCGTTGGATGATCTTGAATTGGATGCTTCCCTATTGTGAGGCACCAAGGTATCTTGGGAGATTCTAACTGTGTCGCAATGTTGAGGATGATTGTAATCAACAGATATAGTCACCTCCTATCCATTTATTGGGAATTTCAAACATTGATGATATGTTGAAGGTACAACCTGCATTTCATGGATCCATGGTCATCCTAAGAGAATGTTGTATGTTAACTCTCTTTCCAACACTTGACATGCTATATGTTTCATCATTGGCCCCACTTGAATGGGTAACACAATTAATCCCTTAAACAATCTCTCTTCCTCATCATATGCTTTGATAGTCATTTTTCTTCGAGCATCAATAGCATCATCTGAATACCGTAGTGTACAGATTAACTTGAGAGTGCAAATGTTTGGACTAGCTCCCCCATCTATTAAGACTCTCTTGACATGATGATTATGGATTAAGACTTCGATATGGAGTGCAGTAGTATGGGGATGATTTAGTGAAGAATCATCTTGTTCGAAGAATGACAGACAATGCGGTGTAGTCAAATGCCCTTCCATAGCTTGAAACTATCAAACATTTAGATTCATTGGTACCATAGTGGCTATCAATGCTTGTTCTAAAACCTCCTTATGCGATGGTGATATTTTAAGGAGTTCTAGTATTGATATTTGTGCGAGAATGTTTTGCAGTTGATCGACAATGTTATAATGAGATGGAGGTGGAACTACATGTATGGACCCAACTCCCTTCAACATTACCTTGGATTTCCCCCTAGTCATTATATTTTTTTGTTGATGTTCTTGATGGTCTCTAATTTTTAAGACATTGATTTGATTGTCATAGTTTTGTATGCTTGCGAGCAAGTCGAAAGGGTTAGTGTTGTTGATTTTGGGTTCGTTAATGTCATGATCAACTGTATGATTACTCTCCACTTCAGATAAACAAAGGATTGTTTCATCATAGACATGATTGATGTTCTTACCTTTGTAGTTTGAGGATGATGATGCTCCTTTGTCATAGTTTGGCAAAGGGTCTTTGAAGGCCGAGTGATCATTATTGTTTTGGGGTGTTTCCACATATGCTTTATTGTTGTCGATCAAGTCTTGTATTGCATGCTTCAACTCCATACAATCGTTGGTTTTGTGACCTTTGTTATTATGGAAGTTGCAATAATCTGCATCATTCCACCATGGTGGTTTGACCTTTGGATCCCAAAATCGAGCTTCCCATGTAGTGATAAGGCCACTGGTGACTAATTCCTTCATTGGTGATTCTATCATTTGACCTAAAGGTGTGAACCTTCACCGATTTGATGGTTTTTGATATGGTTGTGTTTTTACGATCTCATTGCTTTGCATTAATTTTGACTTGACAATTTGATCATTGCTTTGATTCTTTGATGTGGATTTTGTCAAGTTAAAAACCAGTTTGATATTTTGGGAATCATTCGTTGTTTCATTGGTAGTCGTGTTTCGATTCTTTTGCCAAAATTTTTGCTTGTCATTGCTTGAGTATTGATTGGAGGAGTTATTTGTGTTATTTGTTTTATCATTGAAATGCTTGATAACTCCTCTTTTGATTAATGCCTCCTCATTTTTAAGACCATTTTCTATTACTTTTTCAAATGTGGGAGGACATTGCAATTATAGCCTATAACTCATTTCCTCTATCAAGTTTTCAATGAACAACTCCATCTTTTCTTCTTCAGGAATAGATCGAGGATATCTAGCGAACAATCGTTGCCATCTTTGCAAAAAAGACAAGAACATCTCCCCTTTGTTTTGCTTTAAGTTGTAAAGATCCTTTATTGTAACATCATGTTGGATGTTGAAAGAATACTAGGAGATGAACTTGTTGACAATTTCCTCAAAAGTCTTGATATCTAGTTGTAGTTTCAAGAACCATTCCATACATGCACCTCCCAAACTTCTTGGGAATAACCTCATTAAGTAAGTTTCCCCTTGGGAAAAATCAAGGCTCATTATTTTGAATTCTTGGATATGATCTATTAGATCCGTTCTTCCATTATACTTGTCATATTTTGGGAATTCGCAGTGTCTTGGAAAAGGTATTAGGCTGATTGTTGCGTCAAAAGGATAAGGACAAATGTCTTGTACCGGATATCTTTTGGTACTCCCTTTCATCATATCTTGTATCTGTTGTTGTAACAGTTGCATTTGGGATGTCAAAGCAGCAACTGGATCTATTATTTGTGTTGGTTGCGGTATTTTAGTCTCACTTGTTTCAGGTGCTTCCTTCAGATGATTGACATTGAAATCCTTGCGAAGTTTAGCACCTGATTTAGCCAACATCAAAAGATACTTCTCCATATCTTGTTCTAAAATATTTTCCATAAATATATGGAACTTGGGATCTTGTTGAGCTGCTTGAATATCCTCTGGAGTTATTTCATTTTATCGTTTTGGTTCAGATTGTTCCAAGGATTTTCCTCTACCATTGTTTTGGATGTTTCAAGTTCTTGCTCTAAGAGTCTCTATTTTTGGGACCTAGTGAAGATTGGCATAAAAAAATTTACACTTTCTTCTGAAATGTTGACCTTCTATGCTAGAAAAATGTCAATTGAACTTTTGACAAAGTCAAATAAGATGACCGATCTTATTGATGAGACTATGTTAAAAATTTGATTACTATACATGGTTTCATGATAAAGGATGATGAAGCTTCAGGGTAGTAATCAATTGTGTATTTTGATTTGACACTTCTGATTTGCAAGATCTTGTTTCAGTTGATAAGATTGAAAATTTGTATAAATCATTTTGATTTTGGTCTTTAGATAGTGATTCTGATGAAAAGAAACTTGTATTCTGGTAAAGACTGTGGATAAATGACAAATAGACCAACTGGTAAGATTTTTGAACTCTTTGTTTTAGAAGTGCTAAAACAAAGTATAGAGGCACTATTTCACAGAAGCGCTAGAACAGAGTCCCGAAGCGCTGAAACAGACGACAAAAACGCTATCTTGATAGAAGCACTAAAACAATGCATGAAAGCACTGCAGAAATTGATGGAAGCACTATCTTGATAGAAGTGCTGAAACAGTACCCAAAAGCACTGCAAAAAGTGATGGAAGCGTTGTTTTGACAGAAGCGCTGAAATAAAGACTGTAAATGTTAAAATAGTGCCTGAAAGCGCTATTTCAGATAAGCACTTCAACAGTGACTTGAAGTGCTGAAATAGGTTTTTTTTCTAGAGCACTAAAAACATAACTTTCAAGACTCTCTATTGTAGAATTTGATCTGGCCTTTTGGCATATTGTATCATGGATTGTGGAAGATAAGAACGATGTATGCACTGACTATGGTTGTGATACTGAGTGAGAGCTCTCCTTTGAAAGAAGGCTCATGAATAGAGTGGTTCTATTGCGTAATCTAAAGCATGACCCCTAGCAAAATTGTGATATATGTGGATGAATGTTCTATGTTGTAATAGTAGTTTTCGATTTTGATATAGAAAACACCCTCTTTTAAATTTATTTCGATAACTGAGTGGTTCCTTGGGTTTTTTGATTTTGATTTTTCTCTTGAGAAACGTGGTGGACTTCCACTTTCGAAGCATGGAGTTTTCTAATCTAACTTGACTTTGTTGCTTTTAGGATGATCCTTAATCTGATTTTAATGATTCTTTGTGAAAACACAACAAGCAATTGTGAATAATTGTTTTAACTGAATAGATCGTGTATGTTCAAAAACAATGAATGGTATTTATTGATTTTGACGGGTTGTTTTGACAATTGTACACAAATCAAACAGACTCACACTTAAGGACAAGTAGGTCATCATTATACTCACAACCCACATCTTGAATTGCGTTGACGCACACACTCATGTCACCCCCTAGAGGGTGCCCATGTTTTTGTCATTTCTAGGCGCATACTCAGAGTTGGATTTCTCGTCCTCTGAGCAAACGATCCTTGGCAATTATATGGTAAGTGTCTTGGGGGAAGATTCTTCTCTCCCCTTGCACCATGAGTATGACAATGTATGGATACTGACTCGGCGAGAAAACTACTCTATGGTTCATAGATAGGGCTTTTGTGTAGTGCGAAAAATAGATAAAACTCCCTCAGGAGACCTCCCAATCTTTAGAACAAAGATTTTGGGGATGGTTTATCTTGCTCACTACCGTCAAGTTGGACTTTCATCAACAACTTGCATTTTTATTATAGTGGGTTGGAATCCTTGGCTTTAGGCATTCCCACTTAGGTCATTCTCGTAGGGTGAGTACTTTTTCCCACTATAGTAGGCCTTCTAAAGGATTTAACAAAGCATAAATAACATGAAGTAAAAGTGAATCTGGCACTTTGATCACCCAGTTAAGGGGAGAGCATAAGCCTAATCACCACAAGTACAACATATAAGTTCTATTTTAAGCCCAAAAAGAAATTTTCTAATCTATGTGAAGGTGTTGCTTCACAGAAATCATGTTGTTCTTTTTAACTTTGTACTATAAAAATGTGATGACTATCCTAGGATTGATAAATTTTCTTTTAAGAAAACAAAAAGTGGCTACACTAGGATTGATATATTTTAGAAACCAAGAAGTGAATACCCTATGATTGATAATTTTTAGAAACCAGAAGTGACTATCTTGCGATTGATAAATTTTAGTCCAACTATGAAAAACAAAAAAATCTGGCCACGGCCGCGTCGGATCTAGACTGAAATTACAAAAGTGCTGGAATAGTTCACCGAAGCGCTAAAATAGTTACTTGAGGCGCTATATCTAGGAGGCACTGAAACAGGATACCAAAGTGTTGAATTTTGACATAGACGCGCTAAATCAGCGAAACGTCGAAACAGGTCATAGAAGCGCTGAAGTTGAAAATGTTGAATTTTTTTACGAAAGCATTGTAGTAACACGGAAGCACCAGAACAGAGTACATAAGCGATGTAGTTTTCCACGAAAGCAATATAGGATTTGATGAAAGTGCTGGAAGAAAACATGTTGGAAACCTATGCGACACTTTTTAGAAAATTTGATAAAATTGGGGTTAATGCCCCATGGTGGGCACCAAATTGTAAGTGTGGAATGAGGTGTAAAAAAAAAAACACTTCTTAATACGACATTATATCAAAGATAAATCAAATTGAACTAAATCAAAGTAGTAATCTACTGAAAGCGTCATATTGTTCTCTATCTCCCAAGATTTATTAAATCAAAATGGATCTCAGATCGTGAGTGCACTATGATTGTTAAAATGACAATTGAAAGAATGAGATGAATACTAATGTAATGATATGGAGCTAAATGTGATAATACTAGATGATAAAATAGCATGAATTGACATGGAAACAGATAATTGCAGCTACAGGAGGTAGCCATGGTATGAAAGCTTGATTGTTGGATTGCTTGAATGCTTGGTGCTTGATGCTTGAATTCTTGCAGAGTAAGAGTGCATAAATTGGATTATCTGGATCCTTTTCTTGGTTCAATGAGGCTTTATTTATAGATTTCTTGGCTGTAGAAATGCACAGGGAAGGCATTGAGAGGCTTGGATTCAATCTGGAGAATTGAATGGTGAGAGATGGAGGAGATTGAGAGAAATTTGGTGATTGGCTCTACCCATGAAAACACTAGACAAGAGAAGAGGAAAGATTGATGGAGAAGGACTGAGAGAAGATTTTGGAATTTGTCTCCAATTTGTCTCCAAAACTTCCTGTGAAGTTTCAAAGCATTAATTGTGACATATTTTAGACATAAATTAGACATAGGATATCTAATTCATTTTTGAGGAAATATAGATGGAATATTCCTTATGCCTTTATTCAAATATTTTGATTTATGTAAATTAGCAAAAGGTAGATAAATAATTTAATAAAACGAACTATAGGAGTTGTTTATTAAATAAAACAGAGGAATATGGTAATTAATTAATAAAGTGTTTGATCTTTATTTAATTAATTTGAGATTGATGTGATAGATTGAAATAGGGATTTGATAATTAAATCAAACAAAGTATTTAATTTTGTTTATTTAATTAAGATGAGATATTAGAAGATTTTAAATGTGAATGTGAATATGAACTATATAAATAAATATTTCTATTTATTCAATAGTAGAGGAAATTAGGATAATTAATCAAATAATTTGTATTTAATTAATCGCATGCTCCAAAACAATTTTAGGTGTATATAGTTAGAAAGATAGCAAAATATAAAATCTACACTATAGGCGATGCACCAAAATCATAGAAAAAATTACCAGAGCATAGTGCAGAATGCAAAGACCTGAACCACCAAAATGTTGTTTATCAATTAATTTTTCTCAAAAGCACTTTAAACGTAAAAAATACCTTCTAATTTTCATACCATAATCTAGCATAATCTTAGCTAACATAGCGGAGGTGAAGAAACATGATCTGTATTCATTGAGCTATGAAAGATTACAAAAGCTGAAGAATAAGCATTCATACAATAAAAGAAGATAACAACACAGAATAAAAGTCTTACTAAATGCATGGAAAACAAAAAGGCCAAATTGATTTGGCACAATGTGGAGTCTTCAAATTTAATACAACTATTAAAAAGGATTCTTCCCAGTGCTCGGGATTTTTTTGCAACTTAATCAACAACAACATAAAGAGAAACATGGCTGCATTTATCGGCCAATCCACCGCCTGAAACATATTTGGAGAAAGAAAGCCGTGAGCAAGGATCAACACCCTAGATCACCTTGAGCCGCCATGACAAACATCGATCACCTACGAACATGCCAACAAACCCACTGAAGGGAATGGAAAACCATGCAACATCAGAACAGAACACACGACGCCCCAGAAGAAAACATGGCAACAGGTGAGCATAAAAAGCGCAGCGACAATTTCAAGGTAACCGATGCAGCATTGACTGCCATGTGTCACACAGATGGAGCCTGACAAAAGGATAAAGGGATTCCAAGAAAAAATCTCCAAGAGGGAGCCATGTGGAGCATGTCGAGCGAAAGAAAGTACAAGGTGGGCCCAGTTCAGAAACAACCAGAGAAAGCCACCTGTTGTGCAGACGGAGACTAGCAAGAGCAAAGCGATATGAAAAGAAAAGGATCTAAGAGGGATTCACGTGTTGCATGCCAAAGGAAGTGAGCAATTGAAAGGTAAGGCGTAGCCGCAAAGATAAAAATAAAAAAATGCAAAGGCTTAGCAGTTTTTTGTGAAACAGTTTGGCGACTCACAGGGGCATTTCGCTCGTGGAATGAAGAACCCAAAAAATTTGGTTTAGCATCCCAAAATTGCTCACAAACTCGAGAGGGTAGCCTGCAAACTGGTCTAGACTTCACTTGATGGTGTGGAAAGAGCTCACATATTTTCATGATCCAATTTCAAATCGATGATTGCCTTGAAAGGAAATCCGCTAGATACTTTCATTTCTAATTCCAACTGAAAAAAAAAGTTGTGCCAACTGATGCACGATCCCCTCAATCTTCTCGGTGGTTGGAGACTGATCAAAATATTGGAAGACAAAAAGGTCCTGCTTCTTCTCCTCGATCATAGCAACAATGTGTTCTAGACCCGCTACCACTTGATTTGCAATGAAGGGTGAAGGGAGGCCTCTTTGAGTTAAGTGGGAAAATGTTACCTACATATCACTGGTAACTTGGTTCAACCTAGCCCTGCATTATGCCACCTATTGAACAACCTTGTGCATAGAGATGAGGATGCTTATGCCCATGGTCATCGTTGTTCAGTCCTTGATGCCCATGCCGCTCAAAGCTTCATCAAAAGCTGTATACAACTTTCCCAATAAAATCCTAGCCTCTGAAACCTTATCAGAAGTTACCTCCTGAATCTGTTGTATTGTTTCACCTACTGTTCCACAAAGGCTGGCTGCTTGAGCCATAAATTTTAAGGTGGGATGAAGAGTAAGGAACAATGCCTTCACCTTGTCCCAGTATGATGCATACAACTCCTTGGTGATGTCCAATGAGCTCATCTGTGGCACAAGAGGTTGGGTCCTCAAGATACTCAACTCCACCTCTCTGTTGCTCAAGTTCGCCTTAAGCTCCAATATGCCTCTGTCCAATGCGGACACTTGTTCCTTTAGAGTGGAAACCTCTTTTTATTTTTCTTCCAGGGCTAGTTCGGCCTGCTTTTCTTTTTGAATTTCCAACTCCAAAGTGGCATTCATTTCATTAATTTCAGCATTCGTGCTCTATCGGAGCTCCTTCATTCATTCACTTAGCTGCACAGACTCAGCACAAAGTTTTTCCTCATTTCCTCAGCTCTTCCTAACCTCATGTTGGAGAGTCAAGATGATCTTTATGCTCATAACCTGTAGCTCCTTGATCTAACTTTTGAAAGCACTCCTCTCCTTCTCTAGGTGACTTATTTCATTCTCTTGGGCCTTGTACTTGTTCACCTAGATATTGACCTTACCCTTGAGCTTCGATATCTAATCATCCTTTTTTCTTGCCTGGCGGTTGAGCTTGAGGTAATCAGTGGTCACGATTTTCTGGGTCTCCTCCATTAGCTCGACCTTGTCTCACGAACGGGCCTACTGCAAGTCTAGCCCAATAGAATTGACAGAGTAATCACTCGATAGCATTTCTCCTATTGGTTCAATCACATTGGGAGTGATTTTTGCAAACATCAATGAATTTTGGCTCTCATTGAACACAATTTGCAAGAGAGGCTCTGCCTACTTAGTCACATCCTTTTGTCTTCTCTTGATCATTGGGCTAGCTTGGGCACTTTTGTTTACCTCCACCTGCAAGAAATATTCCTGGGAAGGGATACCTAAGCCACCAACAAAAGGGAACTCTCGAGGGACTACTAGTGGGAAAGATAGTGTGCTCATCACATCGGTGGTTTTTCTAGGCCTTGTTATAATGGTTGGGGAGAATGGTGGAATGAATTGGCCACTCAAAGGGGATGATAGTGCGATGTAGGGGAAAATTGGAGATGCACAAACTAAAGGGTTGGGCCTTGGGGATAAGAATTGTTGGCTCATGAGCCCAACACTTATGCCAAATTGTGTTCCGAGTAAGGGATGGAAAGCGGAGGATGAAAGTGGGAAACCTGGAGGGGTAAGACCTGACTGCCTGGGATATCCAATAGTAGATAAAACTGGTGCAGATGAAAAAGCAAGGGCAGACGAAGAAGAGACTAGAGACATGGTAGAGAGAGAAGAGGGAAGAAATGTTACCTATGGCTTGTGAGGAGCTGCAAATGGTTCAACCATTTCCTCCGTCAGTCGCTCTTCTTCTCCACTGGATACTTTGGTTCGTTGCCACTTTTCTTCTAGATAATCCTCAAGGTCAACAATGACCCACCTTCTACCACTAGTAGTCCTTACCCGCTTCCTCATTGATTTAGAGGAGCTGGATGGCTCTGATGTTTGTGCATGTGAATCTTCCTATTGCGTAGGATGTTTACTGGCATCTTCCTTATGCATTGGATTCTTGGTGATGGTAAGGGGATTCTGAGTTACTTCCTCCCCAGGCTCCATGGAAAAATCTTCCCTTCTATAATGTTTCTTAGATGTTGAAGGGTTTAGACACTTTTCTACATCTGGATGTGCGCTCTCCTAGATGTCATCAATTTTTTTATCAAGGGCCACCTCTTCGTAAAGCTTGGTGGTTGCCTTAATCTCTTTTCAGAAGATCCAATAGTTTTGAATCTTTTCAGGACACCATTCGAGCTTTTGTAATTGGGTGCACAGAGTCTAGTTGATCTTTTGATTTGGATTAGCCCTCCCAACTATGTAGTAGAAGTTCAGCCATGGCAGTCACATGTCATCCATAGGAAAATGTTGAAGGCCTACATATAACCTTAAATTCTCATCCTCAACATTTCTCTGAGGGTCCCAGAATGGCCGACACTGATGTGCGATTCTTATGCCAACCTCCGATAAATTATTTCTAGGGTTGTATTGCCAGGTGTCATTTATCACCACCAACCCAAGATGATCCAACTTTGAAAACAAAATCTCTGAAGTATCAATCTTCAAAGTCCTTTTCTTGATCAATGACACAGAACCAAACATGACCGACAACAATAAATAGGAGGTTAAATGTTTTCCCCCCAAATAGTCATTATCAATAGTACATAGCTTCCTCATTGCTTCTAGGGCTAGCACTTGGTCAGAAAGAAAATGGGGGAGCCATAAGGGCTCTCGGGAAAAACCTCGCATGTAGAGTATGGTGAAATCTATGCCAAAGAACCAATCACAGGGTGGCACAAGCTTTTTCAACGAGGAATTTTGATGGGGCGGTAGACACGTGGTCATGTTGATCCCAACTTTATCCAAATCCCAAAAATTTGGAACTAAGAAAAAATCCAAAAATTCTTAGTAATCAAAGGTTTTCAACATGACAGGAGTCCATGTTGAAACTGGCTTCCTTAGGTCGCTCTTGTCAAAAATAGCCAGAGACATAAATGTCAAAAAATAATCTGGATTCTGGTGTAATATCAAATAGGCCAGGAAAGAGGAATACCTGAACCTAGAACCGACCTGGAAATCCTACAACTGCTACCAAATCCCATCACTAATAACTTTCACAAAATCCAGAAGCAGAGCCACGTTTTTCTTCCTCAACATAAAGCTGAGGCACATTTGGAACTCGAAAACTTGCCTGTCCGTATCTAGACCACACACCAGTGCCAACATATAAGCGATAAAAGAAGACCCACGTTTCAGAGCCCTCGAACCAAAAAGAAATTTGGGCGAGGCTGAAGTATTTGTCAGCTGAGCAATTTCAGCGCAGTAAAACTGTGATTGCATTCTAAGTTCTCCCCACTTCTCATGCATCCTGTTTACTTTAAAAATCTCAACATCCTAGGTCAAGGGGAGCGAGACGTACAACATATCCTGAATAGCTTCAAGGCTAATGATTACCCTAAAATTAGTGCCACTTAACTCCAGTGTTCGGGTCAAAGCCTGTCGTGCATGCTGCCATGATTTTTGGGCAAGGATGTACTAGGGGAACCATGTACTGGGGAAGCCCACAGTCCTATAGATGCTTGTTGAAAGGGTCTATTAAATTCTTCATTTTATCACATGCAGCTTCCCTAAGGCTTTTAGGATTGTGGGATAGCTCAGGATCAAAGAAATTATCCCAATCCTCTACAACCAAAGCCTAATCTCTATGAGGAATTGCGTTCAGTATTCTTTGGTCCACCTGATTGGTGAAAGGACAAGAAGGCTTTGTGGGGATTCCTCGAGTAGAATAAGACTCCTGGTCATAGATTTGTACGTAGGGCACCTTCTTCATTTGCTCGACTATACTCGTTGGGGCCAGGGCCTATGTTGGATTCTTTGCAATCTCAGCCATTTTCTCTGTATTCGCAAGAATTTTTTGCAAAATTTCGCAAATGACTTAGCTTTTGAAAAACTCTTTCTTTCTTGTGAATACCTTAGCTATTTTATCCTTAGATAACTCTTTGCAATAAATGTGCTTTGCATGTTTAACCTTCTTTTTTATCTTCGTGAAAAACAGCCGAGAAGGGCACATGCTAGCCATCCATACCTAGTTGCTATATGTGTCACCAACCTTTCATGCATGTGAAATGATCACCAACCTACCAAATTTCTCTCTACATTTAAGAAACATAATTTTGCATGTGGTGGCACCTGATTTTCTTAAACAACGAACTAAGACAACCTTGCAAAAACCCTTTCACAAGCTTTATGCATTTACTGATTTTTATTGAACGTACTTGGGCGCATCGCCCAACAACCTGTCTTTAAGATTTTCCTTGATTCGGATGGGATGACAACCCCTTATGCTGGCACATGACCAATTTCTAATGAATTTGAAAACTTGAACAAAGCAAGTTGCAACTATATTTGCATATTCCCATCACTTCACATGTCGCAACACTGAAAATCGAGGCTTGGCGACACACTTTGGCTTAGTCATAATTATGGCCATTATCAACATTGCAAATCATGATATTTCCTAGCATTCCTAGCTTGGCAAGCCTTTCTTATCTTAGCAATTTCATTTTCTATCTAAAATAGTACGCATCATGGAAACACTAATAAGGTTAGTCTACAAGAAGACTCAAATTGCCTTCTTAGGCAAAATTAGGTGCAAGTGCTTAAAGCGCATGACAGGCGTGAAAAACCTGCTATATGTGAGGGCAATTAAGTGGGTTCTTGGAAAAGATTGCATAGATTATGAGGAACAGTACCAGGTAAACACCAACATCTGCTCCCATTTTGTCTCCTCACTGCTAGATATCAACATCTCCAAATGCAAGATCTTGAAGCTGACAAAGCGGGCATTCCCTCGACACTACCTCAAAGAACTAGAGCAGATAGTGCATGCTACTCAATTTGATCATGGGCTCCCCTTGGTCTGCAACCTTCGTCTATTGCAGTTGCATGGAGGACTCATGCCAACCAGGCCTTTTCTCTTTGTTTTTGAGTTGGAGACGCATGAGGAGCATTGCGCCAAGGTGTGTGTCAGTTGCTACTTCCTCATGCAGGTGCATTACATAGAACCATTCTGAAACCTCTAGTGGTACGAGGATTTTTAAAGAATGGTGTTCCCTGATCTCGAGCCACCGGTTGCTGCAATTGTTGGTCCTCCCATGCTTGATAATCTGAGAATGAAAATGGTCCCAAATTTTGTTTTTTCTCTTTATCTAGCCTCCACTCCGTAGCAGATATATGTATATCTCGATACAAGGCCCCTAGCCTCTATTTCATATAATGTAAATTTTCCAGCCAAAATATATAATATATGTCTTTCACAAATCTTGACTCATTTACAATGTTTTATCAATTTCTTGCACTTATGTTGTTATTTCATAAAGCACTGAGAAGACCCAAAACTTAAAAACAGGGAAAAACAATTACATATTTACAATTTACATAGCCATTACATAGGCAAAATTAGTTGAATTTCTTAAGATGTATTCCATTAACTGGAATACTTAAGGCATTACCTTCCATGTCTTCCAACTCGAAGGAGTTGAACTGCTTACACTGGACAATTTTGAAAGGCCCTTCCTAGAGACTGCCAAATTTCCCGTGCTGACCAGGCTTTGCTCTGCGCTCATTGAACTTGAGAACCAAGTACCCACATTGTAACTCTTGATCTGATGCCTTTTTATCAAACCATTTCTTTACCACCTGCTAGTGGTTGTTCATCACCTCAAGGGTGTGTTGTCTCTTTTCCTGAACCTCGAATAGCTCGGAAAACCTTACCTCCATTGCTTTGTTTTGTTCAATCTCCAGAGATTTAAGCAACTGTAGGGTAGGGATTTCCTGGCGATAGGCAGCAACGCCTCCTTCCTGTACACCATCTCATAAGGAGATGTCTTTAGTATCTACTTGGGCATGATTCAGTCTGCCCACAATGTTGTCCAGAGGTTCTTATGCAACTCCCTCTGGTGTTCCAAGCCTATCCTCTTAATTAACTTGATGAGGTTTTTATTTGTAGAATTCGTGAGGCCATTTCCCTGGGGATAATAGTTGGAAGAGGTTTTCAGGAAAACTCCTTACTTTAGTGCAAACTGGCTCATCTTAGAGCCAAGGAAAGATTTGGCATTATCAGAGATGATTGTTTTTGGTGGGCCAAATCTGGCTACCAACTCCTCCAGGAAGTTAACAATCTCTACTTCCATTGCGTTCTTCAGTGGCACTGCCTCTACCCATCTGGTGAAGTAGTTTGTTGCCGTCAATATCCACTATGTCCAGCTAAGGAGAAAGGGTTAATCATTCCAATGAAGTTGAGACCCCATTGAGCAAAAGGTTATTCTACTACTATTGGCCTCAATGGCATGGCAGCGTTCTTTCTCTTTCTGACATAAAATTGGCATTCATTGCAAGACTTAATTAATGAAAATGCATCATTGAAAAGTGTTGGCCAAAAATAACCAGCACATATAATTTTTGTTGTTGTAGTCCTTGAAGAAAAATGTCCCCCAGCTGGCCCATTGTGGTATTTGTTGGCACTCTCAAATTTTGCAAATTTGAGATGCCTATTTCAAAAAAATTTCTTCTGCACTTTCAGAAGTGCACCTAAAGAATCAGTCCTGACTGATCTGCTTTGGAGGCTTATAATTTAAAGCCTATTGATTGTCGTGTAAAACCTAGTTGCAAACATATTCAATTGACCTATGTGAGTAGGCATATCAATTTTCAGCTTCCAGTGATAAGTTCTGACAACATTTCGAAAAGTTAAGCTAGAGGGTTTTGACACTGTTCTACTGTTTGCAGACTGTTTGTTTTGTGAAACAGCTTCCTGTTTGAGCTTGGTTTTTGCAACTCGTTGACTATCAAGTCAAAAAAAAATTTGTTCTGCATTCTCCATACCTAAATGATCTCGGGTGTCATTTTTCAGAACCTTATGATTTGATTTGCTATTTTTAGCAGATCGAAACCAAATGACGTTGCATTCCTGACAACCTTTCTGAGAGACCAACTTTGACCGTCAATAAATTTTGATCAACGATGTTTCAAAGAAATTCATTTTTCACATGTGCTCAAGGTATCTTAATGTTCCACTATGTTTGATGGTAGTTTGCTAGGAGTTGATTCACTATTTTTACAAATTGGTAGTCAAGTCAGTTTCAATTGGTTCAGAACAGCTGTTGTTTCAGGAAGTTTCAGCTGGGCAACTTTGATGGTCAATATTTTCCACCTCGTGATACATTTTTCTAAGCCATCTTTTGCACTATACTTTTGGGTCAAATGACTATATTATTTCAAGTTTTGATGTCCCGTGAAGGTCATTTGACTAGTTTCCCAGATTGATTCTTGAGGCAACTTGACATGTTTTACCCATTTTGCAAAAGTGACAGAAAGAAAATTTTAGTGGCAACCCAGTTTTCCATTTCACTTCAAATGCATCCAGATGTTGTCCTAGGCTGATTGGAGTTCGAAATTGGTTTGAAAACAAAAAAAAAATTAGCCAGACCCACATGGGGCCTGACATGCTTTGCATGGTCATGAACCTATAATGGTCTCATTATTGTAATCCCATTAGGTAACGAGACAGTCATCTAACCATATTTTGGAAGTTTTCATGAGGAGGTGCTTCATTTGACCAACCATGGGACAAAGTTACAAATCTATTTGATATTGCTAAGCTGTTTATCTAGTTGCATGATATTGAGAAGGAAAATCAATTACGTGGGCTAAGTATTGTTGGATTTTATGATTATGAACTAGAGTTGATTTGGGATGCAATTTCAAAATGGATAAGTGGTTCTAAGTGAGGGAAATAATTTAAAGGTGGTAGATGGTTTCCTGTGAGGTGTAGATGAGATTCACAAACAACTACACCAAAACAATGATGCTGAGATTGTTCAGTTGAATTAGGAATAGAGGACTAAATCAAGAACACATGCTTTGATGTAAGGAATCCCAAGTGAACACAGTGATCCATTGAAAATGCCTAATAAAATTTTAGGCAAGTGCATTTTAAGAAAGCCAAAAACATTGAAGCCGCCATGAGTCTTGAACTGTTTGTAGGCATT
Organism: Sequoiadendron giganteum; assembly: GCA_007115665.2. Lineage (NCBI taxonomy): Eukaryota > Viridiplantae > Streptophyta > Pinopsida > Cupressales > Cupressaceae > Sequoiadendron > Sequoiadendron giganteum. The sequence continues at coordinate 710,386,078 of CM021103.1, forward strand.
AGAAATTTCAAACAAATGGAGGGGATGGCATCATCATAGAACAAGGTATATACATCCATCAGAGAATCAAGGGAACTCCATTTTGATTGCATGAAGACTTTGCAGTGAGGCGTAGCCTAGAGAAGGGTATAATCATCTATCAAAGCAAAAAAGCAATGAGTTCTCATGGTGCCATGTTGGAAGGGAGCCCGCGCCAATGACCATGGCATTGATGGAGAAGTGTGCAAGGAAATGAGAGATGCATCCCAACCATGAATGGCAGCCTTGTGCAGAGCCCGGGAATGGGAGAATGTTGGTGATGCAAGCAAAACTCTTGCGAGGTGTGCGAGAACGCACGGGAGGAGCCTGTTTTTAATTTTTGCAAAAGGTTACATGGTTTGTGGTTAAAAACAGGGTGGGCCCATTGCTATTTTTAAATGGAAAATTTCATTTAGAGGTAAAATAATTCACCCGAGGGGGTAAAGTATAAAATATTTCAAATATGAAATATTTAAATGAGGCACGGATAAATTGTTTATTTGCCGGGCATATTTTATTGTAAAATGCAATATGGGGATAGTATGTTTTTATCCACAGGGGTGAAAATGAGGAATGGTGGTAAAAGTAAAAGTTCAAATATGAAATACTTAAATTATTTTGTTGTGTAAAATACACGAGACATGTCGGGTGAAGGTTTGAAATGAAGAGTGAATTAAATATTCACTAGTAATGTTTTATAAAGTGAGTTATTCATTTTATATTTGAGTTGAATATGGGAAGCAAAATATAAAGTATGCAGCATGTTTTTTGCAAAGGGAAAATCAAAGACAAAAGCAGAAACAAAATTTTCACTAGAAAGAAGATATTTTCCAGCTGGGTGAATTTGAAGATTCTCCACATGGGCTGATTTTTTGTTACTGGGCAATGACGAGCAAATGTTGTTTTTGAGGGAATATGTTTGTTGTTGCAGAGGAAGGAAGAGATATTCTTTTCAGCTGAGGATCAATGGTGAATGGAGGTTCCAGATGGAAATTCCAGATAGAATTTAGGGCTGCTCCTGCTTGCTTCTCTTCTTCTATATCTTCTATTATTCTCTCATTGTAAAGGGTTATGAGTTTTTGGTATTGGGATGGGTAGATAGATATTTGTATTTTCTGAGTCATTATTTGAGTTTGTAAGCTGTAATTTTATGAATTCAAAACTAAATACAACCAGTTTATGCAATTAACATCATGAAGTGTTTCCACATTCATGAATTTCATCAGATTGTCTCCACATTTGTACACTTTCAGTCATGTAAATTCAATAATACAAAGTTTCTTTGAGTTTATCATCTCAAGTTTCATGAGATTGTTTTGTCTGTTCATTATTCTATTTGAAGGAAATGGTTAAAATTCTTTGAGCAGGTGATTGTGATTTCAGGTGTGCAGATGGGATTTGATAAGAAGAATCTGATTCATATCAAGAGAAGGATTGCTGGTGCAAGGCACTAACAGTTAATACAAAGCATTAGCAAGTTAAATCCATTGGTTGAAGACTGTTTGCTGGAGAATTCATTTTCTATGTTTGACTCCATGGCCTAGAACTAGCACTAATCTATTTTTCAGTTTTTGCATCTCAAAAACAATTTTAAATGCAAAATCATTTTATTCTTACTGTTTGGTTGGTTGTGTGTTCTGCTATCCAATGGCTGAGAGAGGGTTGAGTTATTGAGAATTTAGCCAAATTTGAAGTTGTCAATGCTTCCCTTAGTGTTGTTTCATTGGGAATTATCTGCTAAAAAATGCAATGTCCGTATATTAGTGATTTAAGGTTTAAACATTGTGTAGGTTTACCCACCTTGGTCCTATAGAGATAGAAGTGTAGGAGATGTCAGTCTTTGACTAAATCTTGTCAGTTGGCCACTAGCCTTAGTTGTTCTTTAAAATAGAGGTTGGCTACCTCTTAGAGAGTTTCAAAGTCTAGCTAGGTTGTTATTTTAAACACCAACAGTATTTATCCAATATTCTCTTCGCATGTTCTTCATTTACACATCTTAGCAGGACACCATTAAAATTTCTTTTAAACAGGACACCCTCCAAGAGAACATAATTGTTATTCTATAAATGATAGAAACACATTTTAAAAAAAGGTAAATTGATCGGATACCTTCCCGTATGCATGAAGTTTATTCTATCCTCAAGCCAATCACCCTGAGAAATTTCTTCTTTTATTAACATAGGTTCCAGAGCTTCAAACTCTATTGCCGGTTCACTGTTTTCATCGAGATACTCGCACAATCCCTTTCCTTTGACAGTCTTGATAGGTCTAACTTCAATATCATATTCTAGGATCTTGGTGATCTAATTAGCTCTCTTCTCTGTGATTTCTCCCTCCATGATATACTCTTGCACACTAGGATGCGGTACACAAACAATCACCTTATTATATGATATCAAGTGTCGAAACTTCTTATGTCCTTTCACAATTGCAAAGGCCTGCTTTTCTACAAAATTCTACTTCACCTCATACTATTTTAAGGTTCGTGAGTAGAAAGCAACAGGAGAATCCCTTTTTTTTTCATCATCTTTTTGCATAAGTATAGTGGCAATACTATTGCCACCACAAAAAACATACATAATAAAATATTTTCATAAGTCTCGATTGACCAATACAAGGGTAGTAGAAATAGCCTCCTTTATAAGCTCAAAAACTTTTCTGGCTTCTGCCGTCCATTTGAAAGTCTAGTCTTTCTTAAGCATTAAGGTAATAGGCCGAACGATTCCTACAAAATCTGCAATGAATCGGCTAATGAAGTTGACCTTACCCAGAAATGACTGCATGCCCTTCTTGTTGACAGGTAATGGGAACTCTCAGATCATATCAACTCTTTCACGATCAATGGCAATACCCTCCATAGAGACAACATACCCCAATAGCTTCCCCAGGGGAACACTGAACACACATTTCTTCAGGTTTAAAGAAATCCTGAATTCCTAGCACTTCTGGAAGACAAGCTCCAAATGATCAAAGTGATCATCAACAGATTTTGAAAATACTATCAAATCATCCAGATAGATGAGTATAATTTTATGGATCAAATCCTTAAATGTAATATCCATGGCTCTCTGAAAGGTGGCTCTAGAATTTGAGAGTCCAAAAGGCATCTTGGCATATGCATAAGTTCCCCACTTTGTGGTGAATGCTTTTTTGTGTTGGTCTTCTTCCTTTACCAGAATCTGGTTGTAGCTTGAAAAGCCATCCAATATTGAAAACATTTCGGAGCCAGCTACGGTTTGTAGAATTACCACCATTGAAGGCAAGGGGTAATGATCCTTTAAGGATGCTCTATTGAAGTCTCAGAAGTCTACACATAGTCATATGTCTCCATTTTTCTTTTGGATTGGTACCAGGTTTGACACCCAAGTGTTGTGTTTGATCGGAAACACTATTTGGGATGTGATCAATTTATTCAACTCATGTGACATGAGATATTCTATCTTTGGGTTTACAGGTCTCTATCTTTGACGAACTAGCTTCACCCCTTCTGACAACTTAATTGTATGCTTGATGATCCCGAGATCGTATCCTTTGAGATCATCATATGAATAGGCTACTACACTCGGATATTCTTCACAAAAATGTCTTAGTCTATCCTTATTTTTTTGAGAAACTTATTTCCTGACCTTGATCTTTTTGTCTTATTTGATATACAACTTAGCATAGTCACCCTTGTTAGCTACATGCCTTCTCTTGTCTCTTGTCGCATCATCAAAATCAAATAGTCTCTACGGAGTGACTAGGCCTCTCAGAAGCTTGTTGGATTTTAGCTGGATAATTTGATCCCCATAAGCTTTGGCGATCTTTGATTGCAACTGATCAGCGAATTCTCCAGATCACTAGAGGAATGATGTAATATGAGCATCACTATCGAACACTTTCCAATCTTGGTTGTTGTTTGGAATGGCTAGCCTTACAATTACCCTCACTGCATGTTTATTTTTTAATAACTCAAAGGCTGACTCAAACTAAGCTCCAATACTCACTATTATGTCGACTTCAAAGTTCTCCCTCGGTATAGCCTAAATATTGAATGCCTCAAAGTTTTCGATCAGATCCTAGACTCTATGTCGATAGGATCACATCTAGATATTCTTTGCAATAGAAATTCCATGGATTTGGTTGACCACCAACTCTGAATCTCCGAACACACTTATCTTCTTTGTGCCCATTTTTTCTGCAAGACTCAAACCATGGATAAGACCTTCATATTCTGCTCCGTTGTTCCAGCAAGTGAACTAGAAGCGATATGACCTCAAGGTATTTTCCTCGGATGGGGATATCAAAAAAATCCCCACTCCAGCTCCTACTCTACATCTTGTGCCATCGAAGTACAAAGTCCATATTTTCGAAGATTTTTTACCTCCACGCTCTTTAGTAACTTTGGGCATAATCTGCCCCTCTTCATGTATAACATAGGTTCTGAGGCTAGTTGCATGGTAATTCCCGAAAGGGTCTATATCAATAAATTCTTACAACAAATTTTCTTCATCCTCCATCCGGGAGCTAGTAGCCTCTTCTTCTTCCATAAATTCCACATTGAACCTCTCTTCTTGAGTGATTGAAGTATGTGTTGCTTCAAAGTTGAGTAGGGCCTCATCAACAACATGTTCGGAATGTAAAGTTTATGACAGTAGTTTCATCTTGGCTCCATGTTTGGTCCTTAAAATTAGGTGTGACCAATCCAGTGCTAGATATCCTCTGACATTTTCTATGAATTCTCAGGACAAACAAATCCCAAATAGGGGAGGAATATCAATGAGTACAGTATCCTGATTTATAGTGATACTGGGGCAGGAAAACAATGTCATAGGAAATCCTTTGATTACCTCAATGGTATCAAATTTATTTCCGTCTACCTGCATGAATCCCTTATTGAGAGGCTCATATTTTAAACCCAAACCATTAGCTACTTTTTTAGGCATGACAGTGGTGCTAGCACCGAAGTCGATCATACAATTATGTAACAACTTGTCGCCGATAATAAGTGTTAGAAAGAAAGGCTTGGGTTTAGGCTTACTCTCTTTTTCGGACTCAAGTTTTTCTTTCGGTTGAATTGTTAGCACTTTATCTAGGTCCAGAATGGATATATTTTCTTCATTGGATTGGCTAGGCACCTTCACATCTTCCTCTCTCGATAATGCCTTCTAGAGGAGTATTTTCTGCTCTGAAATAGCCAAGACATCCCACAAAGAAGCATTGGCAGATGACTTCTTTAGTTGTTCCACCATGTTAAACTGTGCTCATGACTACTGAGCCATGATTGCATGGTCCTTAGGTTTCATAGTTGGTACAGGCCTCACAGCTGGTATATCTGGTTGTTTGGCAACAGCAGGGGTGATTGTAGGAGCCTTCACCTTCAAAGGAAGTGGATTCAGAGAGCTAGGAATAGACACCTTAGACTATGGTGGGATTGGCAATAAGCCTACTGATGGGCTAGGCATCGGCTGAGATGAAGCATTGGTAGGAAAGGTTGTGAACTCTCTGGTGAATATACGCTTTGAACGCATGTTGTATTTAGATTGCACTTGGGGCACTTTATCCATAGGGATGTCATTCGAAAATGCTGACTCCTCTCCCTCCATCCAAGAAAAGAGTGCTTGGTCTGAACAATGTCTGACTCTTGCTGAATGGACATCCCTTGCATTTGAGCAATGAGGACAACATTTTCCATCTATTGAGAAGCATAAGACTGATTGGTGGAATTAGGTACATTATCTTGGATAGGTTGTTCCATAATTTTCTGTTGCAAATTTCCCTGCAGATAATTTCGGGGCATGTGTGCATCATTGCAAGGAAAACACCATGAATTGGAATTTTCGGCTATGTTATTTTGCCCTGTGACTAACTCTTTACCTGAACTGAGGTGTATAGTCGCTATTGGTAGGGTCACCGGAACAACTTTGTTATTTGGCTGTGCTTGAGCATTTTTGCACGATCTATCTTGCTAGTGGTTTGATTGGTAGAGAGCTTTCCCGCTTTGATAATTTTGATAAGTCAGCTTCTGATAGTTATATTGTTGCCGCTTCATGGTAGTTAATTCATTAGTTATGGCCCACATATGTTCTCTCATCTCATTCATATCGGCCATTAGGGGGTTAGGCACCAGAGCTACACTCGGAGCTATTTTGGGATACATGTACATAGATTGGGGCGGAGTTGTAGGTGCGCTAGTGGAAGGAAGTTCAACTTCTGTGGCATTGCACTCGGGGAACAATGACATGATATGCCTTAGTGCCAACTTCCCAGTAGCAATCAGGTTATTTTCTGTAGTGACAACCAAGGCATAAGCATTGGGTAGAGTTGCTCCGCCAAGAGCCTAAAGCATCATGGAGATATTGGCATTGATTGACTTTAGGTAGAAAATGAACGCCAGATCCAGAGGCAGTCGACTGCCAACAAGTACTCTCTGCCAGGTTGAATGAAAATGCACATTGAAATCAAGTAGAGCTTCATTGGGAGATCACTTTATACTAGCTAGCTGATGATATAGTGATGATCTATCGCCAGCATTTGAAAATCGTTCATAGAACGGAGTTCCGAGCTGGTCCCAAGTAGCAATAGTATTAGCCTCAAGAGTTCTATGCCACCTCAACACCTTTCCTCCAAAGGAAGCAGCAAGCAATCTGAGGGCTACACTTTAATTTGACACACTATGTACCAGACATATGTCTGCCATGTCTTGTAGGTGTTCCGGTGATGTCTTTGACTCATCCCCAGAATACTTAGGGATAACTTTTAAAGCGGAAGTAGGGATTGGGGCCCATACTGCAAGAGGCATAGGTGCTACTAAGGGACTACCAGCGTCCTAGGCTACATAATTTCTAGCGGCCATAGATGTAGGAGAAGTAGACGACTGAGGAGAAGAAGGAGGTGAATGACTACCTTGACAACCTCTCAAATGCACATAAACTAATGGTGGTATGAGCTGGCTAGGGAATCATGCAGTATGTGACCTAGTTATAGGTCGATGGCTCATACACACCTATAAGATCTAGCAAATGTGCTAGTTCACATCCCATCAGGTGTGCCAGAAAAAGAACTATTGACGCAAGATTTTGCATGTAGCAGTAGTCTTATGGGAAACTTAGCTATTGGGGGACATAGTGCGCTACCTAAGTGACCTCTGGGGTTTTATCAAAGTCATCTCTTCATTTAGTGGGGGGATGTAAAAGGTTAGAAAGATAGAGAAGTATAAAATCTACACTACAGGTGATGCACCAAAATCATAGACAAAATTACCAGAGCACAGTGTAGAATGCAAAGGCCCGAACCACCAAAATGTTGTTTATCAAGTAAATGTTTTCTCAAAAGCACTTTAAACATAACAAATACCTTCTAATTTTCATAGCATAGTCTAGCATAACCTTAGCTAACATAGAGGAGTCAAGGAAAAATGATCTGTATTCATTGAGCTATGAAAGATTACAAAAGCTAAAGAATAGGCATTCATACAATAAAAGAAGATAACAACATAGACTAACAGTCTTATTAAATGCATGAAAAATAGAAAGGCCAAATTGATTTGGCACAGTCTGCAATCTTCAAATTTAATACAACTATTACAAAGGCTTCTTCCCAGTGCTCGGGAGTTTTTTTCAACTTAATCAACAACAACATAAAGAGAAACATGGTCGCATTTATAGGCTAGTCCACTGCCTGAAACATATTTGGAGAAAGAAAGTCGCGAGCAAGGATCAATGCCCTAGATCACCTTGAGTCGCCACGACAAACATCGATCACCCAGGAACATGCCAACAAAGCCACCACAGGGAACAAAAAACCACACAATAGAACAAAACACATGGTTCCCCAGAAGAAAACATGGCAGCAGGCGAGCACAAAAAGTGCATGACAATTTTGAGGTAACCGGTGCAGCAGCAATTGCCACATGTCGCACAGACAAAGACCAAAAAAAATATGAAGGGATGCCCAACGAAAAGCTCCGAGAGGGAGCCATGTGGAGCACGTCGAGTGAAAGAAAGTACAAGGTGGGCCCAGTTCGAAAAACATCCAGAGAAATCCACGTGTTGTGTAGATGGAGACTGGCAAGAGTGAACCGATATGAAAAAAAAAGCTTCGAGAGGGAGCCACGTGTGGCACGCTGAAGGAAGTGAGCAATTGAAAGGTAAGGCACAACCGCAAAGATAAAAATAAAAAACCGCAAAGGCTTAGCAGTTTTTTGTGAAACATTAATTATAGAAGAAAAGGGCATTAGTGACACAATTAAATAAATATAAATTTTTTAATTAATCAAAAGAATAAATAAAAATAGAGAAATGAATTAATTAAATAATTAAAATTATTTAATTAATAGAAGAATTATGACATTTAACAAAAGGGGAATTTATGAAGAAAATAAAGTTTGTAGGCCTAGGACAATTTTTAGTGTCTACAATAACATTCATTGATGATGAGTTTAGAAGATGTTATTGGGATAATTTTCTGATTTTGAAAATGTATTTTATTTTTATCTTCCCTATTTAGAGAGGCTTACATCCATGTTAGTGATCTGAGATATGTGTCTTATTTGGTCTAATGATGTTGAATATTTGGGTGTTGTTAAGGATTTTATTTTGGGGTTGTGAAGGAGATCTTACTTGAGATAGATTAACACTTTGAATTATTGGAAGAAATAAATATTAAGGGATATAAAAAAAATTTCCATGTTTTTGTTGGCGTTCTCTCAAAAACCATTTATCTCAAAATTATGTATAGTCTTTCTCAATTGTTTATCATTTAAAATCACGTTCCTAATTAAATTGTGAATATTGATCTCTTGTCAATGTCAGTTTGAATCATATTATTTTAAAAAGTGATTTAAGTATGTTTGCACCAAGATAAAATTTATCTCATCAAGTTCAATAAAGCAGTTCATTTGTTGAAATTTGAAATCAAGCACAATAGTGAAAATTGGCAAAATTCACAAAAATAATTAAATTTGAAATCAATGTAAGTTGGTGTAGATTTACTTAATAAGAATATTTATAGGGGTATTTTGACCAATGTGGCCAGTTTTTGAGTCATGGAACCTCACAGATTGGGATATATTAATGATTCTATTTTTCACATGTGGGATTATGAGAACAATAAAATCTGCATTTTTAGAAGAGATGGGGAAATTTAGCTCATTGGTTTCATTATTGTTTAACCTAAAAAAAATTCATCCAAAAATATGAAGCCAATCAAAAGTTATCATAAATTATTTTTCAGTGAGCTCATAAGGTTATCTTGTCTTTTGGTTGATGTGTCATGGTTTTTTGCCTTTTTTTCAATAACTATTTTTGAACCATAGAATAGTGTTTTCTTGATGCTCGGTCATAGAGGAGGTTTGCAAATATGACAACGCAATTAAAATTTCAAATTTGATTAGTTAATTATTTTAATACAATAACTAATTAATGGGAAATAATGTGAGAAATAAAAGAAATAATTAAATTTAAACTGTGAAAGTTCTTGAATTGAAAAGTAAATAGTGGGGTTGTGAATGAAAATGCACAATCCACGTTGATTCAAAAATGGATTGTAAAAATTCACAACCCAAATTCTTAACTTAAAAAATGGAGTTGTGAATTTTCACAACCCATTTTCAGTTATTTTCCCCACTCAAAAAGGTGAGCTATTAATAGATTTTAAATCAAACTATTAATATCTTAGGGAGATAAAGAGAATGCTTTCCTATTTTCTATGCTATATATGAGGATATAACTATAGTTACATGGCTCATTCACGGTGGAGTTCATAGCTTTAGAAGGCATGCAAGATATAGAGAGGGTTGTCATAATAAGTTTTATCTTAAAGATTGGAAGATGTTACATTGGTGTTAGCATGAGAAACCCACACCTCTATTCCTAGTCCATCATTGAAGAATATGCATGAAAATATTAGTGAAGAAAGGTCTGTGCAAACTTGATAAGCATGCACACCTCCATGTCCTTTGAAAACTCACACAAAAGAGTATAATTAGAAAAGCTTCGGGAACTCTTAGCAAAATGCAAATAATAGTTTCTCAACTTGTAAAGAGGGAATATAGACAAGGAAAATGAAATTTTTGAGGATCGGCCAACTCATGTATGCAAATAACTTGTAGTAGAGGCGTGATATGGTTTTGATGAGAAGGCTTTAGAAAATTACAGCTCCTTGCTTGCACTATGGAAGGGATTAGAGGATATGCATAAAATCTATTTGGCACTAGAAATTTTGGTGGATATATGCAAAAACTAAAAACACAAAGATGACCTACGCTAAAAAAAATTGTGCCATTGTAATTCAATTGTATGTGTATTCTGTTAGCTACTTTCATCAACTTCTTTTGGTAGGTGAAGTTAGTGCACTTACTCTGGAAGACTCCAGACAACTCCAAATTTGATTGTTGCTTCTAGCTCACGCTTCATGTTGCGAGTTGTTTCCAGTTGTTTCTAGAAGGTTGTAAAAGCCCTAAATATTGTATTTTCTCAATTTTTGATAGATGTATGAATGACTGAATATATGTTTTTATGCTTTTTTGTCCATGCTCTGTTCATTCTCTCTTTTCCAATGTTTTTTGTATTCTATTTTTATTTTTTTCATTTCCTCTACCATTATTGACATGGTATTAGAGCATATTCACAAGTTCCAGGTTATGTAAGACTTCTCATACTTAAATGGAGATCAGCTAGATTAGGGTCAACCAAGGAAAATCCTAGATCAGAGTCAAGGAAGTCAAAAGAACCTACTATTGGTGGAGTGAGGGAGCCACATAGATTGAGGCTCAGAACGATTGTTCTTTAAGATATTCAAAAGTATCACAAGAGCATAGAGTTTCTCATAAGGAAGCTACCATTGGGGATTTCAGAGGCTCTTTGAAATTAAGGGTAACCATATTTTAATCTTGGAAGTTTTTTTAACAATGGTTACTTCTAGTAATCTGCCACAGACTCCCATTCTTCTTGGCAAAAATTATGAATTCTGGTCCTTGAGAATGAACTCTTTTATGCAAGCCCATGAATTTTAGGAAACTGTTGAACATGTCTATATAGAGCCCACTCCAGAAAACTTAGCTTCTATGAATAATGCTCAGAGAAATGTAGCTAGTGAGTTGAGAAGAAAGAGAATAGGGAAAAATGTTGGATTCAAAATTATTTTGATTACTATTTTCTCTAAAATCATAGGTGTTGCAATAGGAAAAGAGTCTTGGGATATCCTCAAATTTGCATATGAGGGTAATGACAAAGTCAAGACAACAAAACTACTAACCTTGTGAACCCAGTTTGAAACATTGAAAATGTCTAACTCAGAGAATGTTGATCAGTTTATGACTAGAGTCATGGGCATTGTAAACCAGATCAGTATTAATGGTGAAATCACTGAAGATCAGAAGATTGTTGAAAAATTCCTTAGAAGCTTACCAAATAAATTTGAAATGGTTGTAACAACTATCTTGGAGTCCAAATATCTCACTACTTTTTATGTAGTATCTAGCTAACTGGATCACTTTTGTCACATGAGACTAGACTAAATTTGGAAGAAGAGTCTTTGGAACAAGATTTCAAGACTCAAACATCTTTCAATAGAGGTAGAGGCAGAGAAAACAAAGAAAAATGCAACCAAGGGAGAAGAAATAGAGGTAGATAAAATCAATATGGAGAATAAAGGTCTCCACAAGAACATTCAGGGTAGTTTAGAAGCTCTCAGAATTAGGCACAAAGAGGCAGAAATTGGACTGATAAATCTAGATTTCAGTGCTTCTACTGCAAGAAATTTGGACACTATGAATCTGAATGCAGAAAGAAACAGTCAGACCAAAAAAAAAGTAGATCACATGTTTCCAACAATGAAGGTGAACCTTTTGAAGCAATGTTTCTTTCCTTCCATACTTCTAAAGACAATCACACCAAAAATATTTGGTTGTTGGATAGTGGCTACAACAATCATATGACAAGTAACAAAGATTTAATTTCATGCATTGATACTTCTATAAATTCTGAAATTACTCTTGGTGATGATTCTCGAGTAAAAGCCCAACGGAAAGGAATTGTGCATGTTCTTACTAAACAAAATCAGAAAAAAGACATGCATGATGTCTATTATGTTCCAAATTTGAAACACAATCTCATAAGTGTAGGTAAATTGATGGAACATGGATATGATATAATATTTAAAGGTACAACTTGTATTTTTGACAAACCTCTTGGTAGAAGACTTATTGCAAAGATTGAAAGAACCAATAATAGAATATTTCCCTTGAATCTTAGGAGTTCCATTCTATCACATTCATTTTCCCATAATGTCTGAAGCATGGATGAGACACAATTATGGAATTCTAGGTTTGGCCATCTTCCCTTTAAGAGTCTTATTCTTCTTAAAAAAAATCTATGGTCAAAGGTCTTCCTATTTTAAAATCACTTGACAGTTAATGTGAAAGTTGTATTCTTGGAAAACATAAGAGAGATGACTTCCCATCTTCCTCCAATAGAGCACAAGAACACTTATAGATAGTCCACACAAATCTTTGTGGACCAATGCAAAATCAATCCATTGGTGGTAGCTTCTATTTTCTAACCTTTATTGATGACTTTAGTAGGAAAATCTAGATTTATTTTCTCAAGAATAATTCTGATACTTTTTCAAAGTTGAAACAATTCAAAGTTGAAGTAGAAAAAAAAAGTGGTAAATATATAAAAGTTCTCAAGTTAGATCGAGGAAGAGAATACAATTCAAAATATTTCACAGACTTTGGCAAACAACATGGAATTGTCATGCAAACCACAACAAGATATACTCCACAACAAAATGGAGTAGCTGAAAGGAAAAATCAGACCATCATGAATATGGCTAGATGCATGCTCAGAGAAAATAATTTGTTAAATGATTATTGGGTTGAAGTTGTTGCTACTATAGTCTATATTTGAAATAGATCTCCTACAACTAGTGTTCAAGGTAAAGTGCCACAAGAGGCTTGGTCTGGTACAAAATTGAATGTAGCTCATTTTAGAATTTTTGGTTGCATAGCATTTGCACACATTCCAGAGGAGCTAAGACAAAAACTTGAAAATAGGAGTGAAAAATGCATCTGTGTCAGCTATATTGAAAAATCAAAAGCATATAGGCTCTACAATCCTATCACCAAGAAATTTGTGGTGAGTAGAGATGTCAATTTATTTGAGAACAAATCATGGATTGATCAAGAAAATGAAACTTTGAATGGTCCAAATCCATTACAATTGTTTGATGAACCTTCAGATCAACAAGTTCATCCACCTAGGTTACCAAGATTGCAGGTACAAGGTCAGCAACAACACTTTGGAAATGGTAATTCTCCCAACACTGATTCATCTTCATCTATAGACAATCAAAGAAGTGGAATCTTAAGGGAAATATATGAGCAAGAAAATGCAATTGAACAAGATCTTTTTTCCTTTCTTTCATATCAGCCAACCCACTTTGAAGAAGCAATAAAAGGGGAACATTGGGTCAATGCAATGAATCAGGAAATTGAAGCCATAGAAAAGAACAAAAGTTGGGATCTTGTTGATCTACCAAGTGACAAAACCCACATTGGTGTGAAGTGGATATATAAGACAAATCTGAATGACAAAGGAAAGATAGAGAAATATAAAGCAAGGCTGGTTGCCAAGGGATTTTCTCAGCAACTTGGCATAGACTATTGAGAAAATTTTTCTCCAGTAGCAATATTGGACATAGTTAGAACTATTTTGGCTATTGAAACTCAGAATAAATGGAAAGTTTTCCAAATGGACATCAAATCTGCATTCTTAAATGACATATTGGAAGAAGAGATATATGTAGATCAACCACCAGAGTTTGAGATCAAAGGACAAGAGCATAAAGTATATAAGTTGAAGAAAGCCTTGTATGGCTTAAAACAAGCTCCAAGATCTTCGACTACTCGGATTGACTCTTAATTCATCAACAATGGATTCACCAGGAGAAATCATGAGCTAACTCTTTATACAAAAACTGATCATGAAGGTAAAATTCTCATTGTTTGTCTTTATGTTGAGGACTTTCTCTATACATGAAATTTGATGCTAGAAGAATTCAAAGCTACCATGAAAAATGAATTTAAAATGACTGATCTAGGAATCATGAAATAATTTTTGGGAATTGAAATCAATCAATCTGCTCAAGGTATTTTTATTTGTCAAACAAAAGTACTCTTTGGAAATTTAAAAAAAAATCATAATGAATAGTTGCAAACCAGCAAACACACCCATTGCTCAAGGAACAAAGTTGAGCAAAAAGATGATGGACCACTAGTAGATTCTACATTGTACAAGAGGCTAGTTTGAAGTCTTCTTTAACTCACAACAACTAGACTAAACATAATATTTGCTGTAATTCTTGTATACAGATTCATGGACTCTCCAAAAGATACACACTGGAAGGAAGCAAAAATAATTCTGAGATATGTCGCAAGGAAAATGAACTATGGATTATGGTACACTCAAACTGAAGATGCTTCAATCTCAGGCTACACAGAAAGTGATTATGCTAGCAGCATAGATGATAAGAAGTGTACATTTGGTTATGCTTTTCACTTGGGAAAAAATCTCATCTCATGGGCATCCAAGAAACAACCCATAGTTTCAATATCTTTAGCAGAGGTAGAGTGTGTGGTTGCAACTAAAAGGAAAAATAGAGGTGCAAAATATGCTTTCATAACGCTAAAACCATAGAGGAGAAGTGGAAAAAAAATTTCTTACATTTGAGATGCACATACACAATAAGAAAAGAGAAATGTAAATAAAAAATACACAAAGATAAAACCAAATATACGTGGGAAAACCCTTATGGGAGAAAAACCCACCACACCAAGAAAATTCACTTTGTATTACAGTAAACAAATTACATACATAGTTAAAGACTTCAATTTTTGATGTTTTCTCACAACAGCATTCTAGTCGACCTCCTCACAAACACATTCACTATTACAATGCTATTCCATCATACAATGAACTCACTCTCTGTCAGCCTAGGTCTCTATCTATATTTTAACAACCAATGGAGAAGCCTATTAAATTCCATACTTCACTAAAAAGCAACTAGATATTTGATCAGATCACCCTACATTCACACATCGGGCCGCCCAAGCATTTAATTCTATTACAGAGAATTACCTAGATTTGGATTTTGTCAACCGTTGAATCAAATCTTACAGTTAATGCACATATCGCTTTCACAAATTTAAACCTTTGACCAATAACAACTGATTTACAACAGTGATGTAAAATCAACGAATGAGATCATGCCACTTGTCATCACGCCATTTTTCCATCACTCTGATTATAGAAATAGTCAACTATACCCTGAGAAACTCCTACAGAACTATTGTGTTATGGCAATAACTGTCTGATCACCAGACCACCAGAGTCCACCAAGACACACATACACATCTTGTGCAATTTTGAGGAACCAAAATAGCATTTATAATATTCCCAATAAGTTTCTCTAAAACACACATTTTTGAAGTCTACACATCTCGTATGCCACCAAGTATCAAACACTCAAAAAATTCTGCTCGGTTCACAAGAGTTTGTCGGTACTCTCCTCAATTGAGCACAAAATAAAATGATCATTGTTGGATTATTCAAATCTCAATTGTAGATCAAGATCCTCCTTCATCGTTACACTATGTTGTGGTCCCAAACAAGTCGCTTACATCTGCCATTGGTCCATCGGTGTAGTCTGGTGAAAGATTCCACTAATGACCCCAAGTCACACCGACAAAGCATATCATTCTATCATTGACACTACCGATCGGGTCCCACCAATGACCCCAAGTCTCACCGATACAACATTTATCGCATATCAGCATATCAGTGAGACAACACATTATCACTCACCGATATGCAGTCATTCTACTGATGAAGCCAAGGTCCATCATGCTCCCACCAAAGGGAAGGAAGGAATCTATGGTATGGAGGGTAAATTTTTCAGGTCCTTAACAAAGATTCAAGCCAGCAAGTTGAGGCACATTTTCCAACAAGCTCCCACTTGATGAAGACTTACTGGCTTCCTCCAGACTTCAAATTTACTAATGATCATAGGCCCTGAGGCCCATCAAAATTGCACACCATCTAAACTTTTCTATGCTCACTGGCTTTGTGAAAGCATCAATAACATTCTTCAGAGTATCCACCTTTTCTAAGAAGACCTTTCCATCCTCCACCTTATCTCAATAAAATTGATACTGCTCATTGATATGTTTCATCTTGGCATGGAAAGTTGGATTCTTCACCAAAAAAATGGCACTTTGACTATCACATAAAATAGTAATTTTCCCTGCATCAAAACCAATATCAGAACACAAATGACCAGGCCAAACAACTTCTTTGCAGGTGTTAGTTTCTTCCATGTATTCTTCCTTCGTAGTAGAAAAAGTGACTATAGCCTGTCGCTTGCTCATCCAACTGATTGCACCACCATTTAACATGAAAGTATATCCACTGGTGGACCTTCTGTTATCAATGTCTCCTGCCCAATCAAAATCCACATATTCATGAATATTGAGGGTCCTCTATGAACCAACCAAATTTCCATGGTAACACAAAGCATATTTTGAAGTACCCCTTGGATATCTAAACACTCTTTTCATAGCATCCCAATGTGTCCTTACTGGATTTTCCATAAATTAGTTAAGTACTCCCACTACTTGGGAAATGTCTATCCTTGCACAAACCATCACATACATTAAACTTCCAACAACACTTGCATAAGGCATCCTAGTCATGTCCTCCATCTCAGTAGAAGAGTTTGGACAATCTTCAATAGATAGCTTCATTCCTTGCTAAACTAGAACAATTAACTACTTGCAATCATTCATATCGAATCTCTCTAGAACAGTGTTAATATACTTACTCTGGCTGACCCAAATCTTTTTGTTCATTTTGTCCTTGATTATCTCCATCCCTAGAATATACCTTACTACACCCAGATCTTTCATTTTGAACTTTGCAGACAACTGAGACTTAAGATCAAAAATCATAGTCTTACTATTTCCTATGAACAACATATCATCCACGTACAGTGTAATAATAAGCACACAATCATTTTCAGATTTTGATCTCACAAATCCCATTGACAACACAAAGATGTCAAAATTTTGGTACCACATTCTAGGAAATTGTTTCAAGCCATACATAGATTTCTTTAAATTGTAGAATAGGCTTTCTTTACCTTTTTCAATGAAGTACTCAGGTTGGGACATATAAATTTATTCTTCTAGCTCTCCATGGAGAAACACTATTTTCACATCCATCTGCTCAATTTCTAAGTCATATGCGGCTGCAAGTGACAACAAAAATCTGATAGATGTCAGCTTAGCTACAGGAGAAATTTTTTCTCCATAATCAATTCCCTATACCTGGGAATACCCCTTTGCAACCAACTTCACTTTGTACTTTTCAGCACTACCATCTAGACCAATCTTCTTCTTAAATATCCATTTACAACCAATAGGCTTTCGCCCTTCAGGCAAAGGCACCAAATCTGAGGTTTCATTCTTCTTTAATGATTCCATTTCTTCATTCATGGCTTCCAACCAAGAATTTGAATCAGACATATTAATCTCCTCTTTCATAGTCCTAGGCTCATTAGTGCTAGTAATTAAAGCACAGGCACAATTCAAATCTAACATAGAGAATCCATAGCTATCAGGTTGATGTCTTTCACATGTAGACCTTCTCACTGGTTGAGGTTGTGGTTCTTCTTCTTAAAAAATCTCGAAGCTGCTATAGCTCTCCTCAATTTCAGGTACACCATGTAGTTCCTCTTTTTTTGGAGTTTGAGGAATGTCAACTACATCATTCTTCTTTTCTCTTTGATCTGTCTCTAACTGTGCATCAGATGTTGAAGGCTTCAACTCATGAAATATTACACTTCTTCTATACAAAACTTTCTCAGTATTAGGATTCCAAAGCTTGTATCCTTTCACACCAACACCATAGCCAATGACGATACATTTAACAAACTTGTTCTCTAATTTATATCTTTTCTCATTCGGTACATATGCATATGCCTCACAACCAAAGACACAAATATGCCTCAAAGAGGCTTCTTACTAGACCGCTCTTCCAAAGGTGTTTTGTCAATAATAGCAGAGTAAGGAGAATTATTTACTAGGTAACATGTTGTAGCCACAACCTCAGCCCATAACTTATGCTCTAGACTAGCACTGCTCAACATACTCCTTGCCTTTTCCACCAACATCCTGTTCAACCTTTCAGCAACTCCATTCTGTTGTGGATTATAAGGTGTAGTTTTATGAATTTTAATCCCATGGTCTCTACAATATCTTTTGAAATGTATAGAGAAAAACTCACCGCCATTATCCATCCTCAAACATTTGATTTTCCTTCTAGTTTGATTTTCTAACAAAGTTTTAAATTCTTTAAATTGACTGAACACTTATGATTTACTCTTAAGAAAGTATATAAATGCCCTTCTCAAATAATCATCACTAAAAGAAACATAATATCTAGAATTCGATAACGAAGCAACATTCACTGGACCAAACACATCAGAATGAACATAATCTAGTACACAAGAAGATTTATGAGGACTCAAATAAAATGAAACATAATGTTTCTTTTGTTGATGGTGTTTTTAATCACTTCACAACACATGTGATGCATAGGTGCATCACCTCTCTTGAAAGATAATCTTCCACAATCAAATTGCAGAACACTATCCCAAGGTCTCTCGGATGTTAGGTCTTGACAGTGCTTGGAATATCTCAATTGATTTATGTGATTTTATGGAATCACAAGGCAAACTTACAGATGAGTTACAAAGTGGGGAAGTTGGATCTGCAAATGGAGTTCTTCATATGGGAGAGTTGTTGAGTGTTTGCTGCAGGTTCAAACAACAGTCTAGAACTCCATTTCAACATCAGATTTAGCTTTATAATGTGTAATGAACCTTGCCTAAGGTTACTTATTAAAAAAAATGAAAAAGGGTAGGGAAGAGAGAAGGTTCCTGGATTTGAAACTATGAATGAACAATGATCATGGAGTCTGGTACAGTAGACAAACTCCCTAAACTGGGTTTTGTTTGGCCAAGAGGATCCTACAGTTATGCAAAACCACTGCAATCTTCTAAGGATTGCAGATTTTCAGTTTGCATACACACATCATGAACATGCAAGTGAACTAAGTTACAACAATCAAATAAAGAAGCTCAAGCTAACTTTGCATAGAAACTTGTCATCAACAAGTGCCAAAAGTATGGGCTCGAAGCTCATCAAATACTCTAACAACAAACACCATCATCACTTCCATTCAAGAAACTAACAACTAAAACTAACTTGGAAGGTAGAACCATGCACACATAATGAGAAAACTCAAAAGTAACACCCATAGATCATGCAATGTTGCTTTCTATTTCTGCAGAATGTTTTTACAACAACTCTCCAACCCTTACAAATGAGGGGGAGACCCCTATTTATAGTCTTCCAAAGCCCAAATGAATGGCTAGGATTGATTTAAATTGTGTGGCCTAGATTCAATTACATTAGGGCTTCACCTACCCTAGAATATTCAGCAAATTAAAATACATCTTTGTCTTTTTCCTATTTTGTCTTGTAGTGGCTCGTCATTGTAGCAGTTTTGTCTTCTAGCTGAATTTGCGTTTACTATAGTTGAAATTTTCTGAGAGTTGCCTTCTTCCTAATGGAATTGTAACATTATTCATTGGATCAAATGGGCTTATCGACAACTGGCATCTATGGATTAGTTTCCCCTCATTTGGGCAGACAACCCCTTAAAGATCATCATCTAGTGAAAAGGTAGGATAGCTCCCCTTGCATTTTTTCATTGACTTCCTTCATCATCTAGTGAAAAGGTAGGATAGCTCCCCTTGCATTTTGTCATTGACTTCCTTGGCATAGGCCTTCTTCTGATGCCAACTCTATTGATGGGCACCATGAGGAGATATGGGAATAAAATTAATGGTGATAGGAGCCATGTGCCTTTCCTTGTTCATATTTCTAAATGGCTCTCCTGATGGACCCACGGTAGGCTTCTTGAAACCTGCATGCGTGAAGTGTCGTAAGTGCTTTCATACACAAATCAAGGAAAATGTTAATCAAATCTTTCAAAATCCTTGTTAGATTAACCCATGCATCATCAAAATATCACAATATTCAGTGGGAATTGCCATTAGTAGTTTACTGGAGGGTGTTTGAACATTTTGGGACCGAGAGGCCAAAATGCTATTTTGAAGAGGCAATCAGGGCATGGCGACCCAGATGGTATCTCCTGGCTATAAATTTGGAATTTGAAAAGTTCATGCAGGAGAGGATGCAATTTTAGCATGTGGTTCAAAGTCTGTTTCCAAATTGGGAGAGCATTTGGACATTTCAGAAATGAAAGGTCGAAATGCCATTTTGAAAGGGCAACGGACAGTCTGGGCCCCAGATGGTATCTCTCGGCTTCAAATTTGGAATTTAAAAATTTCATGTAGGAGAGGATGCAATTTTAGCATGTGGGTCAAATTCCATATTGGATTAGGAGGCCACAAAGGTGTCAGCCTCCGAAACAGCCAGGAGCGAGCGAAGTTCCCAGATGGTAGTGGAGGGACGGAGTTTCAGAAACGGCCACGGAGGGGCCAGGCTCTGAAAGCTAGAATGCCAGAGGTGGACGGATGGAAGAAATGGAAAAAAGGAGACGAAATCTCAGAAACGGCCATGGAGGCACCGAGTTCCAGAAACAACCAGGGACGGACAAAGTTCCTGGATGGTGGCAGAGGGACAAAGTTCTAAAAATGGCCATGGAGAGGCTAGGTTTCGGAAGTCAAAATGCCAAAGGTGGACAGATATCCAAAATGGAAAAAGGGAGATGAAATTCTAGAAATGGCGGAGGGACGGAGTTCTGAAAATGGCCACGGAGGGGTTGGGCTCTAAAAGCTGAAATGTTGAAGGTGGACGGATGTCCAAAATGACAAAATGGAGACGACATTCCGAAAATGGCCACGGAGTTGTCGGGTTCTTAAATGGCCAGGGGCCCGTAGTAGGCGATCAGGGCATGGCAACCCAGATGGTATCTCTCGGCTGCAAATTTGGAATTTGAAAAGTTCATGCAGGAGAGGATGTAATTTTAGCATGTGGGTCAAAGTTTGTTTCCAAATTGGGAGAGTGTTTGGATGTTTTGGAAATGAGAGGTCGAAATGTCATTTTGAAAGGGTGATGGATAGTCCGGGCCCCAAATGGTATCTCTCAGCTTCAAATTTGGAATTTGAAAATTTCATGCAGAAGAGGATGCAATTTTAGCATGTGGGTCAAAGTCCATTTTGGATTAGGAGGCCATGGAGGTGTCGAGCTCCAGAATAGCTAGGGTCGGATGAAGTTCCTAGACGAAGGCGGAGGGATGGAGTTTCAGAAATGGCCATGGAGGGGCCAGGCTCCAAAATTCGAAATGTCGGAGGCAGATAGATGAAAGAAATGGGAAAAGGGAGACAAAATCCTAGAAACGGCCACGGAGGCATCGGGTTCCGGAAATGGCTAAGGACAGATGAAGTTCCCGGATGGTGGCAAAGGGATGGAGTTTCAGAAATAGCCATGGAGGGGCCGGGCTCTAGAATCTGGAATGCCAGAGGTGGACGGATGTCCAAAATGGCAAAAGGGAGATGACATTCCAAAAATGGCCACAGAGGCACCGGGTTCCAAAACGACCAGGGACAGATGAAGTTACTGGACGGCGACAGAGGGGCCGGACTTTGAAATCCAGAATGCCAAAGGTGGACAGAAAGAAGAAATGGAAAAAGGGATATGGAATCCTGGAAACGGCCACAGAGGCGCCAGGTTCCAAAATGACCAAAGACGGACGAAGTTCCCGGATGGTGATGGATGAACGGATTTTTGGAATGAAAACTTTGCAACTTCCCAAAACCTGACGAAACTTTGGTAGTTCACTTAGGCACCCAAAAAACATCCCAAATCCACGAGAAACTTGTCCCCAAAGTCAAAAATGAAGGAAAAAGCGAATCGAGCGAGCAGGGAGGTGAAGCCCGAAAAACCCAAGACTTAGCAATTTTTTATTTTAGGGGCAAAATATGGTCAGCCAAAAATGAGACTTTGAAGGGCACCTTGAACAATTAGGACACCAAAATGAGGGGGATGCAAAATGAGGGCATGCAAAATGAGGCAGCCACAAAATGACTCGATAAGGAAAAACGAAAGAGAGGGTCCTCGTTCCAAACGGGGCGTGTGTGCAAAACATGCACAACAAATTTGCATAATTGTAGTGTTGAAAGAAATTGAAATCAAGATTACAATCAACAAGCCCTTCAACAATATTTTTATTTTTCAAGGTTTTTAAACCTTTCTCATCTATGTGACCGAGTCTATGATGCCACATCATGGTCTTCTCCATTGGGATTTTCACCTCCAAGGGAATTGCACCTAGAGGAGTGCCATTCTCCTTATCTACATGAGAAACATTGCTTGACTTTATAAAGACATTTCATTGAATAGGACATGCATCCAACTTATACAAAGTGGGAGTTTGTACACTCTTAGCTAGCACCATTTCCCCTCTAGTCATCTTACAGCCTCCACTCGAGATAGAAACTTGTACACCTGCATCATTCAACTTACTGATAGAAAGTAAGTTATGAGCCAAACCTGGTATGTGTAGTACATCACTAATCCCTTTGGTTCTTCCATCAAGGAATTTTATTTTGACTCTCCCACCACCTAAAATCTCTAGTGTTGAGTCACTCCCCAGGTACACCTTTCCACCATCATACTTTTTATATTTAGTGAGCCATTCTCTATGAGACATCATATGAAAATATGCACCTGAGTCAATCAGCCAGACATCATCTGATGCCTGAGTCACCAAGGATGCAATGAAGGAATCTGCATCACTCTGAGAAGAATCATTGTCTGAAGAGTTATTCTTCTTCTTCTCCTTACAATCCTTTTGAATATGACCAGGATGCCCACAGTTCCAGCATTTCACCTTGGAATTTTTACCAGGAGACTTTGATCTCCCTTTAGATTTGGATTTAGACTTCTTGTCCTTGTTCTTGCCCCTCTCCTTTGATCTACCTCAAACAACAAGAGCCTCTTTGGCCATCTCTGAAGACTTCCTCTACATTTCTTCTGATAGAATCAAGGCAACCACATCTTCCATCTTGAAAGTAGTTGTTGTACTTCTAATAGTCATTACCAAAAGGTTCCATGTGCTAGGAAAGGAACATAACAGAAGCATGCAATGATCCTCCTCCTCTATCTTCACACCCATAGACACCAACTAGGAAACACTCATATTAAACGAGTTCAGATGGTTTGCAACAGATGCACCTTCTTCCATCTTCAAGGAGTACAACTTCTTCCTCAGGAATAACTTATTCACCAGAGACTTTCCCTGATAAATATCACCAAGCTTCTTCCATAATGAAGTCATGGTCTTCTCCTCATGGACATTCAGGAGTACAAAATCGGCTAGACAATGTCTTATCAAGCCTCTAGATTTTCTATCTGCAAGATCCAAATCTTCCTTTTTCATGGTTTGTGGCATAGTTTCAGACATAACAATCTAGAGGTCTCTATCCACCAACAGGTCTTCCATTATGATTTTCCACAACTCAAAGTTGCTGCCATTGAATTTTTCAATATCTACTCTTCCTGAAGTACTCGCCAGCTCAAACAATAAACTCAATGATTGTTTATCCTTCACAAGAATCCCACTAAAACAAGATTAGCACAAAAAACAAGCCCTACTAACAAGGATAACACAACTGGCTAGGCTCTGATACCACTTGAAAGGAAAAACATAGGTGTGAAATATGCTTTCCTAATGCTAAAACCACAGAGGAGAAGTGAAAAAAATCTTTCTTACATTTGAGATGCACATACATAGTAAGATAAGAGCAACAAAAATAAAACATACACAGAGATAACACTGGATATACCTAGGAAAACCCTTACAGGAGAAAAACTGACCACATGAAGCAAATTCACTTTGTATTATAGTAAACAGATTACATACATAGTTACAGACTTCACTTTTTGATGTTCACTCACAACAATATTCTAGTTGACCTCCTCACAGACACATTCACTGTTACAATGCCATTCCACCATACAATGAACTCACTCTCTATCACCCTAGGTCTCTATCCATATTTTAACAACCAATGGGGAAGCCTATTAAATTCCATACTTCACCGAAAAGCAACTAGATCTCTGATTAGATTGCCCTGCATTCACACATCGGGCCACCCAAGCATTTAATTTTGTTACAGAGAATTACCTAGATTTGGATTGTGTCAACTGCTTAATTAGATCTTACAGTCAATGCACATATCGCTTTCACAGATTTAAACATTCAACCAATAACAATTGATTTACAACAATGATGTAAAATCAACAAATGAGATCATGCAATGTGTCATCATGCCATTCGTCCATCTCTCTAACTATCGAAATAGTCAACTGTGCCCTGAGAAACTCCTACCAAACTAGCACGGTATGGCCTAACGACCACCATGGTATGGTGATAATTGTCCAATCACCAGACTGCCAGAGTCCACCAAGACACACATACACATCTTGTGCAATTTCGGGGAACCAAAAAAGAATCTACAATATTCCCAATAAGTTTCTCTGAAACAATGATACGTGTTTGAAGCCTGCACACCTTGCATTCCACCAAGTGTCAAACACTCAAAAAATTTCACTCGATTCACAATAGTTCGTCAGTACTCTCCTCAGCTGAGCACAAAATAAAATGAGCACTGTTGGATTAGTCAAATCTCAACTATAGATCAAGATCCCCGTTCGCCCATATACTATGATGTGATCCCCATGAATTCACTTCCATCTACCATCAGTCCATTGGCATAGCCTGGTGAAAGGTTCCACTGATGACCCCAAGTCACACCGACAGAGCATATCATTCTATCATTGAGACTACCAGTCGAGTTCCACCGATGACTCTAAGTCTCATCGACACAATGTTTATCACATATTGACATATTGGTGAGACAACACATTGTCACTCACATATATGCAATCATTTTGTCAATGAAGCCAAGGTCCATCACGCTCCCACCAAAGGGAAGGAAGGACTCTATGGTATGGAGGGTAAATTCATCAATTCCTTAATAGAGATTCAACCCAACAAGTTGAGGCACATTTTCCAACAACAACTACAACAGCTTGTCAAGCAGTATGGCTAAGAAGGATTCTGGATGATCTTGCACATATTGAAAAGGAGCCAACATTTAATTTATGTGATAACACTTCTCCAATTGCCTTATTCAAAAATCATGTCTTCCACAAGAAAAGAAAGCATATTGACACTCGCTTTCACTTCATTCGAGAGCTCGTCCAAAATGGAGAAATTTTTCTTGACTTCTGTGGATCACAAGATCAACTAGCAGACGTCTTTACAAAACCATTGGGAAGGAATGTTTTTGTAAAGATGTATGCTAGCTGATCTCGTGATCCATAGAAGTCAAGAGAAATTTCTCCATTTTGGATGAGCTCTCAAATGAAGTGAAACCGAGTGTCAATATGCTTTCTTTTCTTGTGGAAGAAATGATTTTTGGACAAGGTAATTATTGAACTATTATCACAGAAAATAGGAGTTGGCTCTTTTTCAATATGTACAAGATCATTCAAAATCCTTCTTAGCCATATTGATTGGAAATTTTTTGTAGTTGCAGCCACATGCTCTGCCTTTGTTGAAGATATTGAAACTATGGGTTGTTTCTTGGATGCCCATGAGATGAGATTTGTTCCCAAGTGAAAAGCATAACCTGATGTGCTCTTCCTATCATCTATTCTACTAACATAATCACTATCTGTGTAGCCTAAGAGTGAAGCATCTTCAGTTTGAGTGTACCATAATCTAACACTTAGGGACTATTAGTGCTAATAATTGTAATAGTTGAGATTAGGAGGGAGTGTTTGTATTAATTCAACTGTATGCACATTCCATTAACTGCTTTCTTCAACTTATTTTGCTAGGTGAAGTAGGTTAGCGCATTTACTCCGGAAGACTCCAGGCAACTCCAAATTTGATTTAGTTGCTTCTAGCTCACACTTCCTATTGTAATTTATTTCGAGTTGTTTATAGAAGGTTGTAAAATCCCTAAATATTATATTTTGTCAATTTTTTATAGACGAATGAATAACTGAATATATGTTTTTATGATTTTCTATCCATGCTCTATTCATGCTCTATTTTCCAGTGTTTTCTATATTCCATTTTTATTGTTTTCATTTTCTTCTACCATTATTGACAACCATACCATACATGCAATGATTTTTAATAAAGAATTTTTAATAATCCTTCAAACCCGTGCCTCCATTCTCCAAATTTGCACAAAATGAGAGCTTTAAATCGATAAAGTAATATTCATCATTGGAAATTCTTTGGCAATCATGAATTCAAATATCTCAAATATATGTCATCTCGGATGCAAAAATGGATGCATAATTGTTTTAGGGACTTTTAGACACATGTATTTGGACTAGTGTAAATCCAAAATCCTCAACATTTTTCATCATGAAATTCAAAATGGGAGATCATAATAGGGTATACATGTCCATCAAAGCATAATGGAAAATAGATTTTATTCTCAGACTGTAGTTGCAACTGTTTTGGTGAACATTTATACATACAACTTGGAAGCACAAAAAAAGGCATGTGAATTGCTAGATAAATCTCCCAAATTATTTTTTTTAAAGAAAGTGCATCCAATAGGAATGAGGTGCTATGAGATGTCTATTTGCATGTATTTTTTTTCTTCATGTTAATTGAACAAGCTTTGCTTTAGATTGTCCAATTCTCTAAGCCACTTGCATGTTGCATGAGATTTCAAGGTTACATTTGGGTTTGGTATGAGTTTATGAATTTATAAGGGTCGTGAATTAAATGAGTGCATAGTGTTCATAAAGATAAAATGTCTTTGATTAGGTGAAATAATTCTAGTTCACAATTATTAGATTCAAATATCAAGGGTACGAGTTCATGCGAGTGTTAGAAAGCACACTTTCTAAAATCACTGATACAAAGGTGGGTTATATTAGTTTGCAAGATTTCTAAAAAAACCATGGAAGAGGGGAATAGATCACCTCTATCTCATAGAGTTTTTGAAAGTGGATTAGCTCATGTAATTGGATTACTAATATCAGTTCAATGCCCAGACTTGGTTTTACAATGTATGAAAGGTTACAATCCAATAACAATGGAGATTAAGACTATTGATGATAATTTTATGGCTAAGATAGATAGTGTTTCAATTGGGATTATTTTCAAGTTGCCTCTCAGAGACCATTTTGCAAATATAGACAAAGGGTTTGTAAAATCACACTTTTCTAGGAAAATAGGATGATTGTATCAACACCATAGCAATGAATTGGTTACAGGTTCCAAAGGGGGGAAAATCCTAGTTTCCCAAGGTTCTAAATAGGTCAATATTCAACTTGACAAATTTTTAAATATTATTGTTTTGGTTCACAATTTGATGGGGAATGAAGATTCAAAAGAGTTAAAAAATGGATGTTCATATTTAAAAGTATCATATGTGCAAGAAATCGGTTTATCAATTGGGGAGGGATTATCAGTGATAATATTCATAACCAATTGACTTGTTTCAAAGAGAATCAATATATCTATATGGAATCTTACCTCTTCTATGTGATTGTCAATATGAAGACATGGTTGGGTCTCAAAACTAAGGGTATATATGATAAGACCACTCAAATTTATTACTATTATACACAACTCTGGTTGGATAAAAGCTATATCTATTTTAAGAGAGTGAATGACACATTCACTATGTTGATAGTAAGGAAACTTCAAGGAATATAAGACTCAAGATATCACTAGAAGCAATTATTCATATCAAGAAATATGGGAGCTATTACTTTTGCTTCCCAAAGTATACATTTATTTGGGTAAGAGGGTTTGATGGATATCCATACAATATCCCTAGGTATGTTGATGATAATCTTGTCTTGATTGAGCTCTGCAAATAAATCAGAATGGTCAACAAAAGGTGTAAAGAGATGAGGAAATCAAGAATTTCATTTCTTATTAGCCCAGGTCATTATAGATGTAAATCTTCTTTGGATGCTCAAAAAATTGACCAATCATTGGAAAAGTTAAAAATGTACTTTCACACCATGAGGATCTCATTAGATAGTAATTTTTTTTTCAAAAATAACTTGGAGTTTAGTCCAAGTTTTTATCATTTCCCCAAAATTATAGATTTTTGGAAGATTGCAAAGATGATTATGAATTTTTCAAAAGAGACTGGATGAGGCTCACTTTGAAGCACATCAAGGATTTTAGGATTTATTGGGATGTAGAAGGGATTTCTGATGATGAAAAATATTTGATTGATCCCATATACTTTGAAAAGATTCAAGTGCAACCTTTACCACCTATTGTTTGGGTAGAAGAAGAAGTTAGGTACATAGAAGAAAAAAATGCTCATATCCTCGAGATCAAAATATTGGGCTAGGAGGAAATTCATCAAAGCCACAACCACTAAACCTTCAAGAAAAGATAAATTTTCAAGAATAAAAAGTGACAAACACGAAGGTTCCTCTTCTTTTTCTTCTCTTTCCCAAGCTTCTACTATAATCTCTAGTTCTTAGAAAAATGTGCAGGGGTGGTGATGATGAATATCACAAAAATATCAATCTCAAAATCATATGTGGGGGTGATCTAAACATTAGAAAGAAAATATCAAAGCCAAAAGAGAGGACATTGAACCCTATAGAAGAAGAAATCAAAGAGAAAGAGCCTATGGATCCTCAAGCTTATCCTAGTGGTGAATATAAAATCATAGTTGTTTCTCATTCTATCGTCATCATTTCTCCCCATCATGATGAATCTAAATCTCCTCTCATTATGAAGCCTTCATATTTACTAACTATTGATGCAATTATAAAATATATTTCTTTCCTAGTTGTCTCCAATTTGCCTACATCATTTGAGCTGTCAACCTCAAGTATCCCAAGTTCTTCATAGAAAAGAAAAGAATCTTCACTCAACTACTAATTCTATATTTTGATATAGTTTCCAAACTAATTCAAATATCTACCAAGGCAAGAAAGACCAAAGTTACATCAAGGTTGATAGTTGATTCTTCTTCCAAGAATATGTGTGTTGATGTGGCTTAACTAATTTTAGAAAAAAAGTGGACAAGGTTGATGAAAGTGATTGTGACATCAATAAGGTAGATCTTGTCCTTTCAAAGCATACAAGTTATATTCATGATTTTTAGGTGTCTTTTTACAACCAAGTTGATTTGGAGGACATAAAATGAGAAGTAGATGAAAGATTAGCTCAAGCAGTAGGTGCAAATTTTGATCTCTTATCTTAGATCTATTATGGATACATCCTCCTTACCCATAGATTCACCCCTTCTTCTATGATTCCTATTTCTAAAGGAATCATTAAGAAGGGGTTTATATAAGGTGTGAAAAAATATCAATCATATGGAAAGGTAACTGAAATATGGGTGGATCAAATGAAAGCAAAAGCTTTGAACTTTATTGAGAAAACTAAAGAAGTTTTCGACAAGGAAAATATTCAGAAGGAAGAGGAAATATGGTAGGGAATAATGAAATATCTCCAAGAGATGAATCAAATGGATGTTGATGTCTTGATCATTGAAAGGATTTTCTCAAGTATTGAGGAGAACAAATTTTACATGTGGTTTTAGATTGTGGAATAAAAACTTGTAACTATCAGTCAGACTTTGATAGATTAGGAGAAGATTTTAGCAACTTGTGAAGAAATAAAAACAAAAATTCAAGATGATATCCTATCACTCAACATTGATACAATCGAAGAAGGTGGAATTTGGGATCTATATATTCATATTATCAAGAATAAATTTGAAGATATTATCAATGTTGAATCATTCAACATACAAGTCTTTGTGTGGAGATGATGAAGATATTAGTATCATTTCATCCACCCTTAGTATGTGTAATGGTCACACACCTAATTCTTGCTATAATTTAGATGAAGTTAAAAAAATTCACGATAACTAGAAATTGATGATGAGAAATGTAATTGTTCCTGGGAACAAGCTCTTTACCAAAGCTACCAAGCTTATTAGAATTTTAATAGAAAAATATTCCCATAAGAGGCAACTTATAGCCCATAGGACTCCTACAAAAGGCATCAGAGCTGATGCAAATAGAATAAAAATAGTTTCTCAATGATTCTAATTACAAATGTGCTTATTGTTGAACACTTGAAATAATGAGAGGGGGGTGTGAATCAGTATTCACTAAAATTCAATAAATTTAGTAACTTTAAACATACATTCAATGCATCACATCAAACTTGCAGTAATAGAAAGGAACATGGAAATAATGCATCATATCAAAGAACACAAGAACACCAGATTTTACTTGGAAAATTCAAAAAGGGAAAAACCACGGTGAGGATTAGCTCACAATATATTATAACTAATTATAAAATATTACATAATGGCTCACTTCCAGGTAGAATCACTACCTAGAGGACTCACACTCCAGAGAATAGAAGAAAATTCTCACTTCCAGAATATAAAAGAGGATGTCTCACTAACAAAATGAATTGTTAACAATGGATATCACTTATGCTGAAGATTCAGTTCCACTGAAGCTCAAAAAACTAACTTAATACACTTCATACTTCACCACTTATCAACCTATTCAAACTCTGCTCTTCTCTTCTCCAGATCTCACACACACTTAATTTTCTTGTAACTCACTCATCATCACTTCACCACACAAGGAATTAACCTTGTATATATACCGCATCCAACAAAAACATAAATTAGGTCTACCTAATTGATGTACCATGCAACACCACAACCTGTCAACCCAAAACACCAACACATACAAACCAAAAAATATACGCAATCAAATATAGGTCAGCATGACCCATAATGACTCCCATAATTCCACTCCATACTCTATCCAACTATGCACGGCCCCAAAAAACTTAGGTCAATCACACATAGAAAAACTAGTGAAGTAAAACTGAATGAACCAAATCTTCATCCACACATTGACACATGAACCACAAAAACACTTTCCACTTGGAGAAAACACACATATAACACCTATAAACACCCAAAAATGCACATAACAAAATGTTCATCCATGATGGAATCTGAAGCATTCCAACATAAACTTTACACCACTAACACTACTATTACAGAGCTTGATACTATGTCAACATTATCTTTGACTATCTAATACACCAAGTCATGAAAATTTGGATTTAGAATCTTCCAACATGCACCAACATTACCTCAAAATTGCATAACTATATTATGTTGGTGTTTTTAATTGTAAACCAAGTTTGTCTCCTAATCTACCTATGGAATTGCCAATTCCAATCAAGGGCAGATTGAAGGACCTAGACCAACTGACAAGGATTTGAAAAGACCTCCTACACTTTGGGCTCTGCAAGACCCGGGAGTGTGATCCCTTAATGATTTTACAATTTTTCAACAAAATCATAAACAACATTAACCATAACAGATGATCTCACTTAATAGCTCAAGAGAATGGCATAAAAATAAAATGGAATTTGTTGTTCATCAACAATATCAACCATTTGGAGTGTGAGATAATTACAACACAGCTTCATGGTGAAAGATAATCATTATGTTTAAAATTGTAGCAAGCCCTTGGTGAACACAAACAAACATTGAATCACAAAGAACATATGCAAATCAGACTAGTGCCATATCCATTGGAGGAGTCAAATTCACCAACAACTACTGGTTCATAGTAGATTTCAACACATAGCATATAATATCTCTGATTATACTGCCTTACATTATCACCAATTTGTACCTCAGCTCAATACTACTTACCGAATCCTTATACAAAACATATCAATCTGCAATCTCATTTAAGCAGTTTAATTAATTCTTTGAATTAAAGCTAAAACTAGAATTGCACACACCACAACAGTGAGATGAATAGAATAACCCTTGATTACTTTATCCAAAATTTGAATACACTTGCACAAAGGAGAGACATGAGCCTAGATTTATTAGTTAAACTCAAATGCCAATACTATTATGAAACACTAAATCCTCATAAACTCAAATTCTACAATAAAATGACACAAAACCCACTTGCATTGCCTCTGTAACTACAAATTTTACAATTTGCTATGCAGCTCCACACCAAACTTCTAACTTGCTAACCTATTACAATAAGAGAAGAAACCCTAAATCTGAATAGGAACAACCATCTAGAAATATCTCCACCGTTGAACAGTAATCTACAAAACATCTTCTTCATTTCCCTGTAACAAACTTTATTCTATTTTCAAAACAGCATGTGCTCAATTCATTCCCCAATAGAAAAATTCCCATGCATGAATATTTTCCGCTCATTACTTGCAGCTGAAAAATATACCTCCATTCCCGTGAAAAAACCATTCATTTTTGTTTATGTTTTTCCCTTTGCAAAAAACATGTTGCATACTTTATAATACTGCATTGTTGTGTTTTATTTTATTCACTTCCAGTGAAATAAAATATCTTCACTTAATGTCTAGCACACATAAAGTATTTTAAGTACTTTACCCAACAGCACAAAGTATTCACATTTCACTTTTTACCCCAGCACAATCATATTATACAATATTTAACTTTACTCACCTTATCATGTGCATTATAATGTTTTCTCCATTTTGAATCAATGAAAAACCTCATGAAATTATTTCCCCCCCATGAGGAAAATACTTTAAATATTCATGTTGGAGGCTCCCATTTTATCTCAAGCCATTTAAATTTACTCTGGGACTCACCTCCCATTCCTACCCATGGAGAAAATATTTTAATATTTGTTTAGAGGCTCCCATTTTACCCAATTAAACATTGCACTTTGCAATATTAAAAATAATGCAAAACATACCAAGTCCTGGGCCCACACACATCTCCCCACCATCTCACAATCAAAATTTTGTGCTTACTTTTGGATTAGAATATGGGGGGCAATGGCCACGATCTTGCTGCATCAGCCTCTCTCCCTCAACCGTTGGATCTTCCTCCATCTTCTTCGTTACTGTTGTTTCCCTAATTCCATCATTTTGTTTGTGCATGCTCCCAACTCTATTCACTGTGGTGGCTAGCTCCATTCTCTCCTACTCCTTATGCTTTGATGGATGTCCATGACCAATTCCAGGCCATGCCTCCTTCATATGTTGGTCGTGCCCCTGTATTTTCTCATAACCTTTTGATAGATGAGCATACTTCCTCATCCACTGGCCTCTTTCGCGTGAGCTCCCTCTTCCATGCTCCAATGGATGTATATACCCTGTAGTTCCTAGGTGCACCCCTTCAACTGTTGATCACACCCACCATTCACTTGTTGTTCATGCCCATCCTTCAGTCATGCATGCATTCTCATAGTCTGGCCGCGCCCTTCACATAGCATTTGCAAGAAAGTTTCTAAAGCCTTTTCAATACTTCCATTTTAGGCGTTGACATCATCTAACCTTCTGGTCATGCCTTCTCCATCTACATTTGCTTAAAGATTGTTGAAGATCTCAACAAATCCATTTTGTTCACAACCTTCTCCAAGCCATGCCCTATGCAAATGATCCTCCCATTGATACAGCTGCACCTTGAACTCCTTTGAATTCCTATCTAAAGCCTCCAGGTACACAATGCATGATGACACCTCAGCCAGTCTTCATTTTCTTTGAAAAAATTAAGGCGCTTTTAACAGATCACTCTATGCTCATCATGCAAACATAGCATACCATGAGACCTCATTACCTTGAGGCACCCTGTCAAATGGTTCATGTGCTAGTGCCCATGCCACTTCATCCTTACCTCACATGGGTCTCCTTTGCATTCTTGACATTGTTCAGGCTTCATCATGTTTGAAAAGTAGCACCCTTACATTTGATTTCAAACATCCTCACCAATTTAATCCTAAATGGACATCAACTGTGGCATTTTCCATTTTTATGCCTTGAAAAGTATTCATGTTACTACTTCAGACCATACATTCATCTCATATTGCTTGAGGTTTCAATGGCATGCATGCTTGTAATCATATTACTTTGAGAATTTACAGTAACTCATAGTTTCCAATAGAGGTGCTATCACAAGTATAGGAAGAAAGAAAGTGAGTGAATCACCTCAACAACCCTTGCACCTATACTGTTGGGCATTTTAATTCAATGAGATCCTCAAACCATGATGTAGCTATTGTCTAATATGAAATTTGGGTTATTTCTCACACAAAAAGGTTGTGAATTTGGAAAGAGTTGTAATCACGATAACTAACACAACTGAAAGCTTTCATTTAAGGGTACAATTCATATTCAAGTTGTTTGATTTAGAAATAAAAGTACCTTCAAACCTCTCAAATGCCTTCAAAATAACCCATAATCAGAGAAAAAATATTACAGAATACCTTGACATATTTGTTGATATACAAGTTGGGAATACTCTACAGGAAAATCAATATCACCCTTTTCCATTTGATTGAAAAGTCATGTTCTTTGCTAGAAAAGACTTTGTATGTTCTGATACTTGAGTGCCATGCTCAATAATTTTCCTTGCATGATGTGTTGCAACCTTGAAATCATTTGAAACAACCATTGATACATTATCATATCCTAGCTTACTAGACTCAACATTTATAGCCTCATAATAATGCCAAGCATGTCGGGCCCCATGTGGCCCGACTAAATATTTTTCATTTTTAAACAATTTTTGAACTCAAATCATCCCAGGACAACATCTGGATGCATTTGAAGTGAAATGGTAAACTGGGTTGCCATCAGAAACTGTTTTCTGTCACTTTTGCATAATGGTGAAAATTGGTCAAATTGCCTCGAATCAAACTGGAAAACTAGTCAAACGACCCCCCTGAGCAATAAAAACTTGCAAACCTATATACATTAATTCTAGGAATGCAGTGCAACAAATTTCTTG
The DNA here is from genome assembly GCA_007115665.2 of Sequoiadendron giganteum. Taxonomy (NCBI): domain Eukaryota; kingdom Viridiplantae; phylum Streptophyta; class Pinopsida; order Cupressales; family Cupressaceae; genus Sequoiadendron; species Sequoiadendron giganteum. The sequence goes on from CM021103.1 coordinate 710,421,037, forward strand.
GCAAAAAAAATTACGAGGCGAAAAATAACAATCAACAAAGTTGCTCATCTGGACTTTTCTGAAACAACAGTTGTTCTGAAACAATTAAAACACATCCAACTACCAATTAGTAAAAATAGTGAAACAACTCCTAATGAGCTGGAATCATACTCCACATGAGTTCATTAAGGTACCCTAAGCACGTGTGCAAAAGGAAATTACATGAAACATATCTAATCAAAAGATATTAACAGTCAAAGTTGACCAGTTAGAAAGGTTGTCAGGAATGCAGATGTGAAATTGAGCAAACAACATTTGGTTTCGATCTACTAAAAATAGAAAATCAAATCATTAGGCTCTGAAAAAATGATGCTCGAGATCATTTAGGTATGTTGAACAAAGAAAAACATTCATTTTGACATGACAATCAACTGGTTGCGAAATCCAAGCTCAAACAGGAGGCAGTTTTGCAAAACTAACAATCTGCAAATAGCAGAACAGTGGAAAAACCCTCCAGCTTCACTTTTCAAAACCCTGACAAAACCTATCGTGGGAAACTGAAAATTGACAAGCACATTCACACATGTCAATCAAATATGTCTGCAAATGGTTTTTTCTTGGAAATCAACAGACCTCAAATTGTGATTCTCCAAAGTGGGTCATTCAAACTGACCCCTCAGGTGCACTTCTGAAAGTGCAGAAGCAAATTTCTCAAAATGGGCACCTCAAATTTTGAAAATTTGAGAGTGCCAATAGATTCTTCATAGCGGATCAATGTGGACCCAAAAATTGGTTCTTTGAACACTAAAAACTATACATTGATACAGGCAATTATTCAACATTTGGTCTACTCCAGACCAACACATTTGTAACTATGCAATAAGATGGCATCACTAAAAACACCATAATCAATCATGCTCATCAATCTTCAACTATGTATTATTGTTGATATCACATCAATATTGACTTCAATGACCTTATATCAATTTTGACATCAATGACAAAACCAAGCTAACCTCATATGCCATAAATCCATAAATCCTCTCAATGACAAAAATACTTCCAAAAATCTCCCCCTTTTCATTGATGGCAACACATTCTCAAGAAAATCTCAAACTACTCCGCCTTTGACATCAAGGGAAAAGGACTCTCAATATCAAACTTTTTGAATTATTGCAACTATTCTCCCTTTTTGTAAATATACATGTATGCACACGAGAATAGCTCCCCCTTACTACTTCATTCCTATACTCAACACTTCTTCAACAATTCACAGTAGGGAAACCCCCCTAACAATGTTATCCAACAAAAATGACCAAAAAATGTACTGCAACATTATCCAATAATTCCACATGTGTACAAAGAAATCATAAATTGTATGAATAAAATAAAAATGTACATTTTCAACTAGAAGAAGGAAAAATAATCTTGTAATACACCTTCAATTTTGCAAGGTGTGCCTCTCAATCCTTCTTCCCTATAAAGAAGCTAAGGTAGTGGAAAAACTTCCTACACTAATCTTAAGAGGAGGATAATGCAAGAATTTATAGATCTTTAATAGCTACATAAACTTAAATAGAGATAAATATAAATATCATGCATACCAGAACAAAATTATTTACATGGGGAAATCCATTTTGAGAGAAAAACCCCACACTCTAAAAGTTGCTCAATATATTACTCAAAAATCACAAAGATTACAATATACTTGCAAAGCAAGCTTCTCACAAGTGTATCACCAACCAAAGATCCAGAGGCAACATGAACACTATCAAACTCCCAGAATATGTCATAATATGTAATCATAATACAATTCTCTCATAAAATAGGTTTTCCTTCTAGGGAAAGTCAAGCCAACAAAATATTGAGCGTCAGATCTAAGACCTAATGATGAATGGTCCAGATTTACAATAATAAAATATAAATTAAATTTTTCTTTTAGGGGCACTACCCTTGAGCCCCCACTAGGGCACACGGCCCCTAGACCCCCCATCGATGGGATGATCCCCCTAGAACCCTCACGAGGGGGGAACCCTCTGTGCCCCCCTATCGCTAACATATCAACAATACCCTATGTAATTGCAAGGTTGAGACACATTTTCCCAACAAATCTCCCACTTTTCAAACACCTTGCAAAATCTACGAAAGGGTGTATAAACATCATCTCTTAATTGATAGGGATCGAAAGGCCCATTGAATCTGAACACCATCTAAACTTCTCTGTGATCATAGGATTAGTTAAAGAATCAAAAAATTCATCAAACTCTCTACCTTAACCAACTTCACCCTGCCATATTCAACCATATCTCTAGCAAAATGATATTGTACATAAATGTGCTTGGTCCTGAAATGAAAATTTTGGTTCTTAGCTAAACATATCACACTCTGAATATGACAATAAATTATCACTACAACATTTTTTATTCCAATATCTGAACATAGTCTCTTAAGACAAATGACTTCTTTACAAAAAATGAGTAGCTGTCATATACTCAAATTTAGTAGTGGACAAAGCAACCACAACCTGTCACTTAATCATCCAACTAATTGTACCACCAAATAAAGTAAACACATACACTAGTAGAATTTGGCAAATAAATGACTACGTGACTAAAAAATTTAGTCACAACTAAAAATGACTAAATTCTACCAATTTTTTGCAACTCAGCTATAAATGAGTAAATAAATGACTAATTTGGTTGTTGACTAAAAAATTATTTAGTCACACAAATAAAAATGACTAAATAGTTAGTCATTTATTTAGTCACAATCAAGAATCAATAGCCCGCCAAAATACTCTAAAACTTTAATAAACATACTGATCTAACACTTTCACCGAAATTTATTTTCAGGCATAGCCTACCAAAATGGAGTTTTTCATTTTAATAAACAAACTCTAAAAAATTTGTCAAAACCATATTTTTAGGCATAACCTACCAAAATGGAGAAGTGTTTTAGTAAAGAATGATAGAGAATGGTAAGGAGATGTGCATGACAGGAGGCATAGGATTCATTGTTGCTTATCTCATTCCTTCTCTGCTCAACAAGGGTTACATTGTTCACGCTATTGTTTTTAAATATAGGTATTTAATTGACATATATTTTCATAATCTCAAATTCCTTCAGATGCTTTTGAAGTATCAATGTATCCTATATAGGGTTTACAATTATTTCTTTTAATTTTTATTTTTTTAAATGATGTATTTTCCTATGATTAGATAATGTAAAGATCTCCTAAATCTGCCCCAGCTCACTGTCCTCTTTGGCATTGGAGTCATTACTCCAGATGTTAGGGTTTTGCATGTGAAATCTTTAATATCTTCATGATAGTGAATTTTAAATAGATCTCAGTCTTTGCTTTAATATTTATCATGGTAACCCTTGAGTTCCATAATCCACCTTCAATCTCTTCTAAGAACGTTGTCTTAAGCTAGACTGCATAGTATGCATATAAAGCAAGTCCTTCATACCTGTCATTATTCCAAACCACCACTCACTAACTTCCTTAAAATGTTGCCTCCATAAGCACAATATCATGTTTTAAAATCATGGTTGTCAATTATTGACCATTAAGGTCACTACTTTCATCAAGATACAATGAGATTTTTGTCTTCAAACTCAAGGCATTATGCAAGATAACATTGTGAATTGTTTTATGTGTAGGGTTTTATTTTCTTGCACATTTACTGCTTTTCTAACTACCTTTAAGACTAGATATTGCACCCTTAGTTGCAATCTCAAACAACTTACTCACAGTCACTTGGAGATTCCTTTCATGAGCATCCTTCTATAAAATCAAACTATGCCCTATAGACTGCTTACTTACTTACTATAGGGGACTCATTGTTTCATGGTATTGTGGGTCTTAAGATCCTTCAACCTTATTGTCACTACTTCATAGTCCACAAGGTATTATTCACTATTCTCCCATCTTTGATGAGTCTCAAAACACTACTCAAACATGCAATCCACTACCTCCATTATACAATGGCTAAGAAGAAACAATGAACCTATGATTACAACTAGTACTTCATTTGGACAGCCATTCCTTGATTGAATTTTCCTTGTCTAACATTGTCAATAGCATTTGAAAAACCCTTAAGGTCAGCAAGGGGGTAAGGAAACTCACTATTAAAATCTCCAATTTACTATGCAAGATTTGAGATTTATTATCTTGTCACTACTCAACCTCTTTTTGACTATCACACCTCTTGAGTGACTGCCATTCTTCTTACCATATATTGCATTTACAAATGTCATTGAGCTACGTAATGTGCTTGTTATTGGCTACAATCTTTAGATTGCAAAAATTTGTTATTGGCTACAATGTCTCAATCTGTCTGGTATTGCAGCCTCACTAATCTACTAGAGTTATGGTTTATGTCTCTACATAGGCCTAAGGTTTGTACCTTGGTCATTATCTTAGCAATACTTATGTTGGTATTAAAAAACAATCTTAAATCTTGGGTCAGAAAATTATCTATCTTGACAAGGCATGGTATGATCTTGGATTGGATCCTAGAGTTTCTGGGAAGCTTGTTTTGATCATTAAGGTATGTAAACCCAGGCAGGGAAATGCATCCTATATAGAATGAGTCTTTCTTTAATACTTCCCATAATGGTTTTTAGTAGATCACATTATTATAGTTTGTGGTAACCCAAGATTGCATTCAAGTATGTAACAAACTTGGTATGTAGTTTAAGCTATACAATTTTAAGTAGCACTCACAAGGTTTAGAAAATCTTGATCACTCTCTAGAATAACCCATTAAACATGGGTTGTGCTTGAATGCACTACATAATTGATATAACACAACCACTTTGCATATCAACCTGAGTTATAGGCTCTTTATTGCAGCAAGAGGTAATCACTCTTGGATCATGCTATCATTACATCATAACCTATTAAACTTGAGTCAACCTAAATTCACCCAATGATGATTAACACCTAATTGTGATGACCGTGATTTGTACATGAATTGTGCTCATATGATTTCCTCCATTTCTATCACAACATAGCCACTTTAAACTTGGGTCACACATGAATGCATCTTGTATTTTTTATATCACAATTGTGCCACATGACTAATAGAGTTATGGATCACATAATTATAGTCACAAGAATTTGTTCCTTGGTTATGCTCTTATGGTGATTCCATTACCTTTATAGCATAACCCTTTGGACTTATATTGCTCAAATCCTTACATTGCTTATTTTATCTTTGGATGGATGGCAATTAAATGGTAGGGATTTGTATGTTGATCATGCTCATACAAGTACCTTCATCACCATTACACAATAGTACATTGGAATTTCCTTTCTTGAACCTTTATTTCATTTTTTATTGTTAGGATTTCCTCGTGATTATTCCATTTTCACGTGGCATATTGATAAAATAAACCAAGAAAAAAATCATTCTATTTTTAGTTAACTCCTACTAACATAATTTTGGAATAAATGTTTGACTACATTACTTTGACTGTGAAGAATTTTTTACTGCTTATAATACATTCATTGAGAGTTGTAGTAGAAAGATTCTTATGCTAAAACCCATCCTGTAAACTTGCTTTAAGAAAAATTTAGGAGGCTTCATGGATTTTTGTGATTTATAAAGATTTTTTTTTGATAATAAATGACATCAAATTATTTCTGAAACCAAAATGATTTATTAATTATGGTTTTATGATGATTTTGAGTTTTATTTAGAAAGGGTTAATATGTGGAATTTTTATGTGCAGGAAGAATAGATTGTGATGCAACATTTGGGTATGGATGGTTCAGGTAAACTTGGATTTTTATCAGTGACATAACTAGGTTGGAGAGTACCTTGAGTCGACCTGAAACACTTTCGGGTGTTTTTTCTTAGAAGAAAAACTTGAGTATAGGAATACAAATAGTAGTGTACTGAAATATTAGTTTCACTTGATTACGTCTTAGGAGTCAATCAATCACTCTAGATTCCGAGTTGATTTATTTGAATATCTGATAGAGAAAGTTCCTATTTTCTAAAGATAAAATCGTAAATATGCTGGTCCAATTTCAGATCCAATTTGAGGTCATGAATATCGAATAGAGAAATTTCCTACATTCTAAAGATAAAATCATAAATCTGCTGGTCCAATTTGAGATCTAATTTGAGGTCGTGAAACTCCGATAACGAAATTTCCTACATTCTAAAGATAAAATCATAAATCTGCTTGGTCCAATTTGAGGTCCAATTGTAAGGATTTGTCTTTTTAATTATACTTTCTAACATTTGTCTTGGAACAAATTGTTACTTTAGAATTATGGTATTTATTTTCTTCTAATGTCTTCAACCCTCATTTTAGGGAAGAGCTTCGAAGATGGTTCCTTCTAATGGAGACTACACTTTTCTGCTATAGGTTTTGTCTAGAAACACTAGAAGCTCAAGTATTTTCATACTCAAAGAAAAATTAGGAGTCATGCAATGATGAGATACTCATTTTTGGAGCTTTGGTTAAGAACTTTAAATGTTTGGCTATGTGCACAAAGAATGTTGATGGAGGAGTTCAAACTTCCTTACAAAGAAATTACCACAGTAGAGTTTTAGGTGAATTGCACCTACTATTTTATGTTGATATGGATATGTTCTAACTTGTAGTTAATTGTTTTAGCATAAAAAATAGGCTAAATAGGTGCTCATGTACCATTGTTTTAACTTGAAAATTTTTGTACCTTATTATAGGAGCAAATCATAGAGGGGTTCTATACATAAGACACCATTTTTTCAAATTCAAAATTGTTGGCTCTTTCAAAATTGTTTGCTTCATTTATTTGATCTAAGATAGCTTGTTGTATAGAGCATGCTCTCAAAATCACAGTAAAATCCTTTATTCCAGGATAAATATTTAGAATCTTCCCATCATAAAAATGAACAAAAGTACCAGTCATTAACCTGAACTTTGCAAGAGTTTCATCAAATTATACTTTTCCACTCTCTTTTCCATTCTAAATTTTATTCCCAATTTCATCCATGAAGAACTTCCTTAGCCTATAGATCCTTCTGTTAGCCATAATTTTACCATGTGTCGAGGATAGGTTCATGTTTTTACCCAAGAAACAATTGAAAAAATGTGGCCTTACTAGATACAATGTGTTAAAAATCTCTTTGAAGTTATTCTGGAAAAAAATTCCTAAGAGTATAATGTGTAGTTTTCAATTAACCTTTTTCCATGAATTCCATATCTTTGATCGTCTATTTTGATCTTGATGACCTTCATCAAGAACAAGAAGAATTGGGCTCTCTAAAATTAGTTTTCCAATATGTTTAGCCTCTTCAAGAAGGCTCAAATTTGTCTCACAAGTTAGGTATACAAAAAGGTTGTAGCCAATAACAAACAAACTTTAATTTTTATTCTATGCCACTCACTTGTGAGACAAATGTGAGCCTTCATGAAGAGGCTAAGCATAATGGAAAACTGATTTTAGAGAGCATAGGTCTGATCATTCTTGATGAAGGTCATCAAGCTCGAAATAGCCGATCAAAGATATGGAATTCATGCAAAAAGGTTAATTCAAAACTACACATTATACTCTCAGGAAATTTTTTTTGGAATAAATTCAAAGATCTTTTCAACACATTATATCTAGTAAGGCCAAATATTTTCAATTGTTGCTTGGGTAAAAGCTTGAAGCTATCCTTGACACCTAGTAAAGTTATGGCTAACAATAGGATCTATAGGCTAAGGAAGTTCTTCATGGATGAAATTGGGAATAAAATTTAGAATGGAAAAGAGAGTGGAAAAGTAGAATTTGATGAAACTCTTGCAAATTTCAAGTTAATGACTGATGCTTTTGTTCATTTTTATGATGGGAAGATTTTGAATAGTCATCCTGGAATAAAGGATTTTACTGTGATTTTGAGAGTATATTCTATATAGTAGTCTATCTTAGATAAAATAAATGAAACAAACAACTGTGAAAGAGCCAAGAATTTTGAATTTGAAACAATGGTTTCTTATGTATAGACTCCCCTTGTGATTTTCTTTGAGAATAAGGTATATAATTTTTGATTTTGAAACAATGGTATATGAACAACTATTTAGCCTATCTATTATGCTACAAAAATTAACTACAAGTTAGAACATATCCATATTAGCATAAAATAGTAGGTGCAATTCACCTCAAATTATGCTATGATAATTGCTTTGTAAGGAATTTTTCACTCCATGAATATTCTTTGTGCACATCAGTATGTTGGTTACTATCTTGATCTCCTTTGTGATCAAAATAAAAGTGAAGTTCATTGCATAACTCATGACCATTTTTTAGTTCTATGATCTAGTGCTCTTTCACTTCATATTCACCATGTTCTCAATCACCATGTGCAAATGACTTAGAGGACATATATTTGTCACCATTTGACAGTAACATTAATTATTTTTGGACTATTTTTTATGATTCAATCACTATCTGATAGTGTTCTTCCTTTCTCAGTCCTATAGGTTAGAGGAAAATTCATAGTTTGCAACTCTCTAACAATGATCACCAAGTGGATTTTTATTAGATATTGCAATTGCAAGTTCCACTTTGGATCACCAAATCCTTCACAAAAACTTATGCACAACCACTGCAACACCGCACAATTGTTGTTGGGCCTTTGCGGTGATGTGAATGGCTCATTAAGACCTCCATGCTACCACTAATACTATAATTATGACCATTTGTATGATGAACTTTTAATATTGGCATGCATGATCTTTGATCACAATCACCAAGTAATTTTCTAAGAGATCTTATTAATCACTCATGGAGTTGAATCAAGCAATTATAATTTTCTCTTTGGTTTTGTTAAGGGCAGCTAGTTCTCAAACCAAAAAAATTCCATCTTACCCATACTTCACAAGACATAATCAAAACTTTAAGATTTCTTTGCTTGATATGGACTTTGTAGCTACTTTCATGCTACAAAACTATTGGGTATTCCCCTTCTAATTTTACATTCATGATCACTCGTGATTTCTCTTCTATAGTCTCATTATGCTAGTGTTTTATTCATATGTTGTACTTCTAATATCAACTTGTCTTCAAGGATTTTTCAACTCAAGCTAGCCTACCCTCTTATGCAAAGAGTAGTTCAAAAACATTTCATCAAAAATAGATATGATTTTAGTCTCATACCCTCCTATGAAATATTTTCATGCATGTTTGAGATCTCTACAAGGTGATGAAAAAGGCCCTAGGGTTTCATAGGGTTTTGATTATCCTTATTGTTTTGATGGTAATATTGTCACTAAGTTCTCTCCTTGCCCAAATATAGTCACCTGAGAAACTGCCATAATGCTCTTGACTGTAAATTACTTTTTTCTCCATACCTTCTCACTACAAGTCTGATTCTTGAACTCTACCAGCCGCCCTTCCATCTCACTTTCTTTTCATTCTCTTGCATCTATTCTTTTATGAATTTATTCTTATGACTCTAAAAGGTATCACTAGTTATTTTATGACTATTAGGTCTTTTACGGTATATTATTTTCTACTATGAAATCTTAGATTGTCATAATTTTGATGATAATTCTCCAAGGATGTTTGCTCAATGACTTAACTCTCTTTATATTCTCCATTATGAATTAAAAATTCATGGTTTCTAGTTAACTATTTATTGGTGTAACCATTGCCATGTTTCTTGGGACTATCATCCCTATAGGATAGTTTCCTTATAGATCTGAATGTAATTTAAAATGTTCCCATAAATATTGACAAGTTTCATAAGACTATTTTGTCAAGGTAGTAGATGGTTGTGACAAGTTTCATAATACTATTGTGACAATTTTCATAATACCGCCATACCGCAAGAGCCAAGAAGACACAGTGTGGTATAGTGGTAACATCCCGCATTACCATGAGGGTCGAGCAATAAATGTGTGGTATGTCAATAAATTAAATAATTCTCCCGCATCCCCACAAGAGGCCAGAAGAAATGATTTGGTGTAGCAGTAACATCCTGCATTACAGCAAAGGACAAGCAATAAATGTGTGGTATGGTAGTAACATCACAAATTGTCATGAAGTTTGAGCAATAATGGTGTGGTGTAATGGTAACATCCCTCATCATTGCAAGGATCAATTCAAAACGGTGTGGTATCATGGTTAAACTATAAAATTAAATCACATTTTTTTGAGGCATTGTTTTGAAATAGTTTTCTTTCCTTGTCTATATTGCTTCCACATTTTCATGTATGTCTAGTAGGGAACTTGTAACTACAACACATGAGAAAAAATCCCTATTGTTATAATTTGATGGATGTCCCTTCGTTATTAATAGATATATGATGTAGTGCACATTATTATAGTGCAAGCCTATTTTTTATATTGTTTCATCTAGCATCACCAATATTCTCCACGAGAATATTGTCCCTATTTAAATGATGGAAATGGTTCACATCTCTTAGAACAATTTCTCTTGCAACAATCTTGGAGATGAATTTAGATGTAGTGTGCAAATCAGAAAATACTTGAAGGTTCTTAACAACTCTAATAGTTGTACTAGGGGCCATGTTTAACAAACCATATGCAATTGCTAAATTTTCACTATGGTGGTAGATAAATGATTATTTTTCTTCTATTCCACAACATTAAGTAAAAGTATTGAATCTAGAAATACCCTGTTGCCTTCATTTTCCAAGCCAATTTCTCCAATTTTGCATAGATCTCACATGTTTGTGGATGTGATCTATCTCCTACACAAAAATGCATGCACCATTTTATGCCCTTCAATCCAACTACATGTAGGTATCTTTTTAATTCATTTATCTTTCATCAATATCCTTACTATTTGAACCTCACCAAACCTACCTACTTCTGCACATATGTTTTAGAGACGAACATAAGTTGTAGAATTTTTAGGACCCAACTAAAAAATAACTGTTGCTAGAATACTCAGCCTATATTCATATATGATCCACAGGCACCAAATTTCTAACTAGCATCTCAGTAATAATTTTTAGGGTGTCCTCAAGATAGCCAACATGAGCATGAAGGTCAACCATGCACACCTAATGATCAACTATATATGTAATGCAATAAGGGTTACTAACATGTGAAGTATGTGCAACCCTCATCCACTAAACTTCCATGACTGCATGCATCTAGAACACAAGAAAAGCTTACAATGTCGGTGTTCTAGAGTGATTCATTAATTCAAAGATTTTGAGAGCTTCCTTGCAGAATCCATTTTTTGCACATTCTACAATCATATCATTTCATTCCATGAGATGACATCTCTTTGAGGCATTATGTCAAACAATTCATTTTGTACTATATTTTGGTGTCAAATCTTTGGTAATTATGATTAGTTTCATTACATTCAAATTCTAAATTTTGGGAAATTATATATAGTAAGTAGATTGATGGTTGTTTGGATAGTGAAATTAGCTCTCTTAGAAATTGACTGAAATATCTAGAAGGATTATTTTAATTAGAGAGGATTTTGTGATTATTTTTGTAACAATGATTAAAAATGATTTTATAGTGTAGCTAGCTTTCTATTTTCATTCAAGATACAAGTCATCAAAGTCAAGTACATACCAAGAATATGGTACTCTACTTCAAACCCTCACCCTCACTTAGTTTAATCTCCTTACATGGGGATATTAAGGAAGTTGCTAAAATATTATATATCATTTTTTGTTTGTGAAGGATATTCCTGTGAGATCCAATATGGTAGTGGATCAATATCCAGTTTCTTAAGTAAAGATGATGTCATAGTTGGGAAACTGGTTGTGAAACATCAGGTTAGTAATTTTTGGATGTTAAGGCTTCCAGTTGGATATCAAAGATCTTTTCTCATCAACTTAATTTTGAATTTATGTATAAATGGATTCTTTCATGGTGTAGGTCTTTACTCAGAAAATACATGAACTAGGGTTGACATTGTTTTGTCTAATTAAGTTTGATGGCATTCTTGGGCTTGGTTCCTTGGAAATTTCTATTGATAATGTTGTTCCAGTCTAGTTAGTGTTGATAGCCTTCATTCTATAATGTGAACTTCATTCTATAATCTGAGCATATCACCTTTCTTAAACTTTGAACAAGGTTATGAAATCAAGGGTTCAATATGCATATTTTAGGCCTACATTGAACACTCTATTTAAGGCATTTGTTGATAAGGCTACAATTTTTTAATTGATTTATCTTTCTATTGTGTTTGGACTTACTTTTATAAACTTGTAATATATAATGCACGTTTATTCTTTTCGAATTGAGACTAAAATTAAATTTGTTGGTTGTATCAAGGCACAACTTCATTCATGGTAGAAAAGGAAACACCCTATTGCTCATATTAGATGGCATGCTACATAGAAATGAGGAAATATTCTAGGGTTATTGTTGACTACATTGAAGGAGGGAGCTTCATAAATGGGACATGATCAACACTCTTCTTCTTGGATTCTACATGTTATAGCTTGCTCCAAGAAGATTGCCCGCGTTGTAGAATTTTTAATAGATGAAAGGGGCATGTGGTCGCATTGGAGGGATCCAAGCATGTGTTTCCATCATTGTAGAATTTTTTTGGAGAAGTTTCTTTCTTGTCATTTTTGTGCATTGTAACTCATATTTTTAGTGTTTTGACTAAAAATAAATTGTAATACTCAATTTCTAAGATGTAACTAGAACAAATTTCTTTTATTAATAAAGTTTACTGATTTTTCCTTTTAAATGGCCGTCTTATTGTGTGCAATTGATGATTGTTGTGTATTTTTATGTTTTATGTTTAAATCCTCAAATACTAGTAAATTAAAATGACTAAATATACTACTAACTGACATCAATTAATAATTAAATTGACAAAATATACTACCTTTAACTATGGATTTTTCCTGCAAGACTAAATGGTTAGCAACACAAGCATATTATATTAATCCATAGTAAATAATGAAATGCAAAGGAAATAACAAAGGAATAAATGAAATGATCTCACCCAAGTTCTTCATCCTCCATGTTTGAATTTCATTGTACCTTCTAGCTTGATGAAATGTGAAGTGCCCTCAGATTTTGATGAGAAAATCTATATTATTGACTACCCCTAAGCAAGTGTTGAAGGATTCTTTAAAAGACTATGCAAGAGAAATTAAACCCTACATGCAATATTAAAACCTAAAAAATACAATGTTAGACAAAAAGAATGAAATGAAGAAGTGAAGAAGAAGTTTAGATATAAAATTAAGAGATTAAGATAGACCTGTGAGAGATATTAAGAGATGTCAAAATGAAGACAAAATTGGCATTTTATTGAAAATGCAATTTTCTATGGATGGACGAGATTAAAGATTGATAAGTGCCCTAGAATATATGGTCAAGATTCAAAATAACAACCTCTTAATTAGGGTTAGGGAAAATCTAGGATGAAATTCAAATTGAGTGGATGAGATTTAATTTAAGAAATTAAATCAATGGAAGAGAATAGTTGTGATAGTGAGATAAAAATTAGTAAGTGGAAAAAAGGATGAGCTAGAAAATCAAGTTATTTTAGAAATAACTTAATTTGTGGAGAGAAATGGTATTTTGAAATTAATATTTTAAATTAGATTCCAAAATGGTGAATTCATGTGACAGTAAATAATGATAATTTAAAACTATTTACTTGGAAATAGGGAAATTGCCAATTTAAATAAAATGCTTTTATTTAAATTTAGAAAGAAAATTAATAAGACAATTTAATAATTAAAATTATTCAATTAAGGAGGAAAATTAGAAAGTGTGTAATTTTAAATAAATGATTTTATTAAAAATTAGAAAGAAAGTTGGAAAGGATAATAATTAAATAAATAATAGGAATTTATTTAATTATGAGCAGATATAAATAATTAGTGACGTATTAAATAAATAAATAAAGTTTATTTATTTAAATAATAGGAGGAAGTAATGGACTAATAATAATTAAATAAATTTAGGAATTTATTTATTTAAATAGGCAGGAGGAATAAAAGATGTGAATTAATTAAATAATTAAGAATTATTTAATTAATAGTTGACATTGAACTATAGGACATAATTAAATATTTTAATTATGTTGAGATGAAGCATGATATAGAAAAATATGGTTTGCGGGTCTACGCCATTTTTTTGTTTCTACATTTGCCCCTCTTTGTCATGATGCAGTTTGTCTCATTGTGACAAAGACAATAAGTCAAAAATATGCCCTTGTGTAAAGAGGATGAGGAAGGATGACGAGGAGGTAGCAGTATGCCCCCTCAAGAGGATAGTTGGGTTTCGAGAAAACGAGTGTGCTCTCGAAATGAATGAGAAGACTAGAGAATGAAGGAATAGAAGAAATGTTAGCATGGAAGAAATGGATGCCAATATGGGGAAGGAAATGCAAGTTAATGTGGAAAATGAAATACATGTTAGAATCCTTCAACATTTTCCAAAGTACTAATAAGTGTTGCTTGTATCATCATTGGACGATAAAAATGACACAAATGGAAAACAAACACCAGGGTATGACATAGACCAGGGTGTGAAAGGTCATCCACTTGCAAGATAGATGGCCGTAGACAAGGAATGTCCTAACTCATACTAGAGGCCAATTTTCCCCAGTCTTTTTATCAAGACAATCCAGAGACAGTAGTCAAAGAAAAACAAAATAGGTCATGAGACGTCATCGCACCTCTAAATCCTTCATGGGACATCCTCGAGGTAGCTAGTAACATGACCAAAATATAAGTCAATAAAAAGATAAGACAAAATAGACCAGAGAAATTAACAACCATTTAGTTGTGTTTGCCAATGTTTGTTTGTCGAAGATTAATTGTTTGATAGTTTGACAGTTTTGATGGTTTGACGGTTTGACGGATGGCTAAGGTTAGGAAGGACACATCCTGAAAAGGAAAATGACATTTTGACGAGGTCCAAATCCAAGAAGGACACATCTTGAAGAGGACCCAAAAGTAACGAGATTGACATTTTGACTAAATTTTTGGTGAGTTGACTGATTTTGACTGTATGATTGATTGGCTTATGTTGTCTAATTTGGACTTGATTTTGATGTTGACATTTTGAATGACTATCTTGTCTCAAGTGCGACTATGTCTGCTTTATTTGACTGATGCGACCATGTTTGACTTATGATTTTATTTTGACAAACCTAAAAGGACTAACCTAATGTCTCGAGGACTCAAAGATGAGCCTTGCCTACATAGAAAATGTGCAGAGACAACGTAGTTCAAACTAGGACAAAGATTGAGTGATGTGATTGACTGGACTAATAGGACAAACTTTGACTCTGTTTTGAGATTTTTGACACTTTTTGAATTTTTTGTATAGTCTTCAAGACATTTTTCAATTTTTAGGTCTTTTTCCAAGACTTTTTATGATTTTTATGACTTTTTCAGGACTTTTTTCAGATTTTTATTATTTTTTCAAGACTTTTCTTATTTTTATGACCTTTTGATCCTTTGTGAAAATTGTGACAAATGCATGTGAATGATGTTGATGCACATGAATCCAAGGACAACCATGATTTTTCTGCTAGTCAAGCTGAATACCAATTGACAGGTGACAATGACAACAACAACGTTGTTTGACATGGGAAGGACACATCCTGAAACAATGTGAAGCTGACAATGATATGAAAAGAGGATAAAAGTTTATAGCAGAGCCAAGGACAAAGTCAAGGAATGTTTTGGATGATGCACCAGGTTGCCATATTGTTGTATTTGGGATGCCTTGGTTAGGACTAGATGGGATGACGGAGGATTGTAGGACCACTGACAAGGGAAACCACGATGGGTGATAGGTATAAAAGGACAATAGATGGCTTTGGTAAAATATAGGAGACATGGATGGCTTGGGCTAGGAGAATTATCATATAGTTGTCAAGGAAAATGTCGCATGAGGATATGAAGGTAGTGACATGATATTCAATGACTAGTGTATGCCCAAAGGATGGACATGTCAAAAAAATTTGAAAGTTATTTTGTGTTTGTGCCATAGTCTTTGTCAAGATCAAAATAGGTGGGAAAATGGATGGAAATGATAGGGCTCAAATGGATGGATGGAAATGTCATAAGAAATGTGTCATGCGGAGGGGAAGGGAGATGGGACAACTTGCCCCTAAGTGCAATGGTTGAGATAGTTGATTTATTCTACACATAATGCCTATTTGCTAGGTTTTCATCATGGTACTTATCCAAAGAGCCTATTTGCCAGGTTTTCACCATTGGATGAAATTTTTCTCTTTACTATTTTTGCTATTTTCTAATTTTCTAATTTATTTTTATTTTTTGTATTTTTGTATTTTGTCAGATAGCCTTGATGCTTTAGATGACCAATGACTATGATGAATCCTTTGATAATGTCGATGTCGAGAGCCATGACATGCCAATAATGACCTTTTTGAAGTAGTTTCCATGTTAGGATGATAGTGCTTGCATACAACTGATTGATGTCATTGTGATCCTTATTGATACTAGAGTTGGCCTTATCAAAATATGCACATCGCGATAGAGTACCGTGAGAGTCCTTATGATAGAGATTTTTTCCAAGATGTGATGGATTTGTGACATGGGATGTTTGGAATTTAAGGAGGATGTAGGATTATGACTGATCATGGTGGACGTGGATGGGTTGGTTGGATGTTCCGATGTAGCTATTTTTATTCTTCAAACTTTAGCTGTCAAGTTAAGATGGTTTTTGGAACCAACATTTTTATATGTCTTTCTTGATGGCCATGTTCAGGGGGTGGAAATGTATTATATGTGGGAGTCCTCTTGTATTGTGGCTCAACATTTTGATTGACTTTTGGATTTGGCATATTTTCTTTTCCTGATTCATTCTTTTCTTGACTTGATCCATTTTTCTTTGGGATCCACTTTAGCTTCATTTTTCCAGTTTTATTTTTGATTTATTCTATGGCCTTTGGCATTTGGTTTTGAATTATGGATTTGAAAAACTATTTTTGGCTCTAAATGGAAGGTTTATTCATGATGAAATAATGGTTTGGGGTGTGGAGGGAAGGGGTATTGGCAACGATCTTATGACAAGGACTACTCCTGACACCCATTTTGATGTTTGTATTAGATAAAGTTGCCCCCAATATCGAGGAGGGATCACTAACATCATTTGATGTGCCAACTGAGGAGTAGCCAAGACCTTGTTGTCTATAATTTTATTGAGCTTGTACAGGTTCAAGAATTCCTTATTCTTCTAGGCCTAGTCCTTTTCCTTGATAATGCATGTTCTAAAAGATTTTGTTTGCAATGGGATACTTGTCATTTTGGACCATCATTATTTAGTCAAAAAAAATTATTTAAAATTGTCTCATTTGTAAGGAAGCCTACTCTGACAAAATTAGATGACTCTAGTTCATAATACATCATAGATTTATTGTCATGTTGAATATATTTATGACGAACATTTGTGGTTTGATTTTCTATCATATCAGATTCTGATGATTCTACTGGTGCATCCTAGTCAATGTCGAAACCATCTTCATGGTCATTGTCATAGAGCCCACTGAATTAAGCTATAGCTTGATCATTTGAAAATATGTCTAGCATAGTAGCCTCTTGCTCTATAGGAAGATCATCTATGTGTCCCATGGAGGCAAGTGTCTCATTTTTGGTAGTATCAGTGTTGGAAGCTTGGAGAGGGTCATCTTCAAGTGTTTCATCATGAATGGCATAGAGGTCAAGGAGTGGATCGTTTTGGATTTCTAGATCAATGGTATGGTCTTGGTCAAAGATGGGCTTGTCTTTGATGACATGGTTGTTGATGGAGTCTTGGCCAAGGATAGGTGTGTTTGGTATGCCATGATTTTCTAGGAGGACTTATTGAATGGATGTAAAGATGGGGTCATGGAATGAACTACTTTGATCTTGACATGATGGTGATGTTATGATGTTGTGCTTTGGAATTGCCTCTTGACATGTATCCTCAAGTGTAGGTAAGAAGATGGGACTTTGGAGACCATGAATAGATATGTTTTCATGAAAAAATGGAGTGTCTTGGAATGGACTGGTGTATAATGGACTAGGATATGACATGGAGGTTTGGACTTGGTTGAGAGATGATGGGCTAGGATAGGACATGAATGCATTATAAGGATATGACGTGGATGTAGGACTAGGATATGACGTGAATGGAGGATTAGGATATGACATGAGTGGAGGACTAGGATAAGATGAAGGACTAATATATGATTTGGAGGCTCAGAATCGATTAATGGAGGGTTGGTTTCCCTTGCCAATGTTAGGGTGGGTATGACTAATGGAAGTTTGTTGTGACTGAGTTTCATGGATGGCGTTAGGGGACTCTTGATAGTAGATGGATAGAGGAATATGACTTATGGGTTGTTGGTAAGAGGGATAGATGGATGAAGGACTAGGGGTTGTAAATTTGGACTTGGATTGGAGGTATAGTGTTTTAAAGTCCCTAGCTAGTTGTGCTTGACCATTACTAATGAATTGGCCTTAAATTCGACTAGCAAGCATGTAATAGTGACTTGAAGAAATGATGGTGGATGGAATGAGACTAAGACTAAGACCATGTGAAAATGCGAAGTGAAGAAAAAGACTAAAAATAATGTCAAATGCAAAGTGGTAATGAGTGTCTTATGTCAAATGATTTTTAGGAAAGGTTTTCTAACTATTCAAAGTTTGGCCAATGTCTCGATTTGGATTGTCAAAGGACTAGTTTGAAGGACAAGATGAAAAAATTACAAGGTGATATTTCCACAATAGAATTATGAGTTGGAAATAGCTCACAAGAGGACAATGACTAAGGATTGATTTGTTTGATTTGGTCCAGTGACAATTTACTTTTTGAGACAATGGTTTGACAAAGTAAGGAAAGTTTTCCTATCCTAAATTGGGCAAATCTGAGGACTTAAGACTTTTCCTATGCTGAAGATGATGGTGTATTTCAAGCTAAATGCAAACTAAAAATGCAAAGATGGATGAGTTGGACAAGTGCTTTGGTTTCAGACAGAGACTACTGGAAAAAGATGTCAGGAAATCTATTTGCGAATGTTTGGTCTCGGGTTTCAAATAGTAATAATATTTTTCCAGTTGACAAGAAAATGGATCACAGTTTCAAATGTGTCTTTCCAAGAAGAAATTGAGTCACAGGAAGTAAAATGCATTGCAGAGTAGTCAAATGCATCTCAAATTCTGGAAAATGCGTTGCAATATGGAATATGCATTGTAGTTTTAGCCGGTGTTGTGCAAAATGACAAATGCGGTGCAACAGAGAAATTACGGTGTTTAGTAAAGAAAATACATTGTAAGACAAGAAATTATGGCATTTTAGATAGTGTATGTGGTGCGACAGAGCAATTACGGTTCAAAAATTATAAAATATGGTTCAAGATGGCAAATGTGTCGCAATGTTTTGTTTGTGGCAAAAAAAAATGGCAGATTGCAAGGAATTTGTTTCAGTTTGGCAGTTTTGTTTCAGATTTTGAGGTAGATGTTCATTTGTTCAAGCTGTCTTAATAAACTTGGAAAAAACATGACGTTGTAAGAAAGTGAAAAACAACCACAAAAAACATTTACAAATCCCTATGGCTGCAAGGACAGTATTCTTATGTATCCCACGCAGATTTTACTCCAACCCCATATTATTACCAGATGAATTTAGAAGCTTGGCCCCACAGGCTCCCCCTTATAGTGCACTCACTTCTCAGGGAAACCAAGCTTCCAACCTCCATGAATCTCCCATGGTAGCGTGATCATCTCTACTAAAAAATATGCAGGTGTGGGTGCCTTGGCAATGACCATTTCTGCACCAAAGAATAGAAGGTTTTTGATCACACTAAAACACAGGTTTTAATTCAGGCACCAGTTCGAGTAGCCATACATGGGGCACAATATTAAGCTTCATTAAGGAGGCACTCCAACCTGAAGAGGTTAAGCTCAACAGGGTTTTGGGGAGTACTACTTGGTCCATATGACATATCTGCACTCGTAATCCTAGGCTTTCCTTTAGGATTCAAATTTGTATACCAGTCGGGAGTAGCTTAGCTAAAGAGGTTCATTTCTGGTTTGAGTCATTTTGGGGTGAGTACTTTTTTCCACCAAAGCAAGTCCAATTTCTAAAGTTAACAAAAGAGAGCAAACATATTCGTAGTTCAATCAATCTTTGTTGAAAAACAAAGAGAGAGCACACCAATATGTTCAACTCACACTCACATGGTTGCTCTTTTTAAACCCAAATTGAAAGTGTGAAGATGTGACAATTAAATAAATCATAAAACACAACAAAAAAGCATTCATTTTAACTATTTTTGGTGTTGTCAAGAAAAAGGGTTCATTTTAACCATTTGTAGTGTGAGCTAACTAATAGTTCATTTTAAACCCATGAAAAGTGTGATTGTTCATTTTAAACCAATGAAAAAGTCTGATTGTTCATTTTACCCATGAGTGAAATGCAAATTTGTGGTATTAAATTATACAAAAAAAACCAAAGAAATTGAGTTAGACTCCAGCTTGACACACATTGTCACAAAAAGATTAGTATCCCAAAAAAATCTCTAATCTGGAAGTAGAAAATAGAAAGACAATAGAAAAAGACAAAACCAAAAAATTTTATTACTAGTCATTTGTGTCGCAACAGAGAAAATGTGGTTCGATGCTGCAGATGTGTCATTATTGTTAGTTGTTTTTACTGCAACCAGGTTTATCTTCTATTCTATGTATAGAATTGCCAATTCTAATCAAGGGCAGCTTGAAGGACCTAGACCAACTGACGAGGATTTTAACAATAAACCTCCTACACTTCTAGCTTTGCAAAACCCAGGAGGGTGGTCCCTATAATGTGTTTATAATCTTTGCACCAAACTTATAAAAAATCATTAAAAATTAATAGATAATCCCATTTTAATAGCTCAACAAAATAGGATAATATCAAATTGAATTGGCTTTTCATCAATAATACCAACTACCTGGAGCATGAGATAATTACAACAAGTTTTCACAACTTAAGATAGTCATTTAATTTGAAATTTGGTAGCAAGATCTAAGAAAAGATAAACAAACACAGAACCTTACACACACATATGATTTAGACCAGTGCCATATACCATTGGGGAGTCAAGTTCACAAACATTTAAAATTCCATGACAAGTTCAAACAAATAGCATATCAGATCTCTGACAACAATTGCTTTACAACATAATCAATTTATATCCTAACCTAATA
>CM021103.1:710443808-710518755 GCA_007115665.2 Sequoiadendron giganteum
TGTTGCATCCTACTATATTCTCCAATTATTATGTTTGGACTAATATCTATTACACTTTTTTTCCTTCCTTGGGGTGCCAGCACCCATATCGCCAAAGTTTCATACTCCTCACTGAAGGAAAAATCTTGCAAAGTT
Organism: Sequoiadendron giganteum; assembly: GCA_007115665.2. Classification (NCBI taxonomy): domain Eukaryota; kingdom Viridiplantae; phylum Streptophyta; class Pinopsida; order Cupressales; family Cupressaceae; genus Sequoiadendron; species Sequoiadendron giganteum. The sequence continues at coordinate 710,443,944 of CM021103.1, forward strand.
GCCTTAACCTCTTCTTCATTGTTTTGCATAGGATGCCTAGATGGTATGATAGCATTAAATGCTACAACATTGGCTATGTATCACTCAGGAAAAATTAGGACACTAGTCTGAGTTAGAGATCTCCTTCCTTCCTCAGGAGTGATGTTTTTAAATTCCTCCATCAATTCAGCCTTGACCTCATCATCATTCTCCTACTCAGACCTATCAAATATTGATTCTCTCCTTCTCTTGCATTGATCTTGGTATTCCTCTACTTTCATCCTCCAAATTAGTTGCAACAATGTAGGGGTCTTCACAAAGGCATCATTATCTAAGAATTCCTTGTAGGCCTCCATCCTGGCATCTTGTACACACTACCCCTTTATATCCATATTAGACAACACAAATTGTGCTGATCTAGGAGGGGAAGGGATACCAATCTGCATGTCTTGATCAGTCAAAATTATCTCATCCATCAGAGCCTCTTGTGTTTCCTTAATATTTTTCCTCTTAAGGCTTGGCTCTGATGGTAACACTGTAGGATCACTTCTTCATGGTGAATCTAAATCCACAATCCTTATCCCTCCAGGTGCTATGATCCTTGGGGTTGGGTGTGATGATGCTTTCACTATTTATTTTCCCTTCTTATCCCCCTCATCTTCCTCATTGCTATCATTCCTCTTTCTTTTGTATAGAGGTTTATCAACTTGGGTTTGATAAGTTAGCCTTGTATCCTCAGGCCTCACCTCTAATCTTTGAATTCCAAGTTCCATTTCCAAATTGACCTTCTTGGTCATCAAGGTACCCATGATCCCCTTAAAATTATCCAATAAGAAAGCAATTCTCTTGTGGAATGGATTAAACTCCATTAATGGATTATATTTTGGATCCATTTTATGCACCATGGCCAAAAGCTTCTCATAGGCAATCCATTTTTCTTTATTCAGATCATGCCTATTCAAATCAAACTCATTTCTAATTAGATCATCAAAAAAGTTGAATTCATGTACAAATCTGCCACCTTTAATTCATTGACTGAACAAGGCAAAGAATCCCTCGGGGTCATGCTGCCTCCTAGATCCACTCTTCAAATGATAGTCATAAAAAAACCTTCCAAAGTGGACCCATCCTCCCTTGGAAAAGACAAAATTTGTAACAATAGTATAATCAGGGAACAAAGTCCATTTTGCTCTCCCTATTAGGTTGTCTTCATGAATACAACCTAACTGCCACATTTCCTTGGCAAACCCCATCCTTGATGGTACATTATATGGGCGAATGTGAGGGGCTCCTTGTAAACAAAACATCCTCAGGACAATTCTCACGAGGTTACAAGATAATGTCAACCCAATTGTGGCAGACCTTTAAATCAGGCTTCCTCACCTTTGGTATGAGGAAGTCATGCAAATATTCAGGAACTCTTGGCACATTTACCACCAACCCAGCTCTGATTCTGGAGGCAAAGTAGTTATCAAACTGCACAAAGTTGGCACCTCCCCTATTGTAAGACAAATTTGCACTCTAGACTTGTATTGGTAACCTTTCTCCATTCACCTCTTGCTTCAACTCCATCTTCTCTGAGAAGAAGTCAGCATTCCTATACAAGAACATATGCATTAATAGGGAGTACCAAAAGAAAGGAGTGCTAACATCACCCACAAGCAACTTCAACAAACCATCATGTATCTTTTCTACAAGAAATGATGCATAGTCATACACCATGGAGAAATTGGGATGCTAAATTTGAGCCCCCATAAACATATATGCAATGGGAATCACTGTATTTGGGTTGAATCCCAAAATTTGGCACAATGAATAAAATGTTCCCAAAAAGTGATTGGAAAAACAACTTAGCCTGAAAGGCTCCTCATCATTTGGGCTGATATGAGTCATTGAACTACCTACCCTGGCCATGTGAGGAGGAAGTAACTTTAATCTGAAAAAGAGGCTTTGACCTCACATAGTCGTGCTTCATTTCCTCAAATTCAATTTGGACCAAGAATGAGCTAGACTCACTTAAATAAAAAACCTATTGAATTTCAACTGCACTTATGCTCAGCAGAATCCCACCATCATTATCCCTAATTACCCTTGTAACTGGGTCATAACATGCAGCCACTACTCTAAGAAGGTCCACATCTGGAAACACATTCGTCACTGCTAGTTTCCCCATGTCGTAGCTCCAGCCATTAGAAAAAAGGGTGGGGTAGGTTTCTCTGTCCATTCCATAGCCTGAACATTTCCAGACCTGTCATTGGAACCCTAGCATCTGTAATTTTATAGTTTTTACACACTAGTCCCTTGCCCAGGGTTCTTCCATTCAATAAAACAAAACCCCTTCCTCTATCATTTGTCGATAGCAGGAGTTGATCCAAAAAATCATCATATAAATTACTTTGCAAATAATCAACATGGCCAGAGTGTTGCTTCGGTGGCGCCATATCAAACAACTAGGGCTTTCTTAAAATTCAAATTCTTGAACAAACTAGGGCTACCCAGAAAACAAAATTACAATAGAACTATGCAATTTCCAACAATTTAAATGAACCAGTAACCCTATAACAATAATCAAAAACTCCCCAACTAGCACACTACAACCTTTCACAAGAATCCCAGTCAAAATAAACCAGTGATACAGAAAGTAACTCACAGGATTTTGCACCTTGCAGAGAACCAAACCTTCACTATGATTGCTTGAAAAACTTTATCTCTGGCTCTAAAATGCTTTGAAAACACTTGAATGCTTTTGTGGTGAAGATAGAATGAAATCAAATACTTTATGTCAATTGAATTTAGCCAGTAGACATCTCTTCCACCATTAAAGCCCATTTGTATGTCACGCCAATAGCTCCAATCGCATTTGATGCGAATTTAAACTTCAGTCATCAATCTTTTATTTTTGTCAGATCATTGAATGAGCACCTTCAAAAAGGTTGATGTAATCTACATGTCAGCATCGAGGGCCCACCACAATGTGCAACTCCAAAGGGATACACGTGGTGCCTACCCGTATTATTGCAATCACTAAACACCTCACATCTTTGGATCATGCGATGGTGGGCAGCCGTTGATTCCCACCACCGATGATCCTTTTCATTCATAGTAGTCAGGAGCACCAAACACAACCATTGAGCAACTTTTCATCAAGATTAAAACACTGTCTTTGATCTCAAGCACATGCATCTCACAACTCTTTTAGTAACCCACCTTTTAATGTATTAAAGTTCGATAAAAATATTACACTTTATTAATCCTTCTTCGACATCGGCAACTGAGACATGTGGTGCTTGCCCATGATATCACAATCAGTTGAAACCAAATGGTGATGTCATCATGATATCATGGGGAATGGTCAAGATCAACCGTAGGATGATCGATGGTCATTAAAATACACTCCCTACAAAATAAGATAATTACTAAAAGGTGGAAAGGGGACATCGCCTAGGCTAACAAAAAATGATGGCATAAGGTTGTTCTTGAAGCACGGGGCATGGGCCAACCTAGACTTAGGAAATAATAAAGTCGAGGTGAAATATGAACACAATTTATTAAAAGGGGCCCGACCTAGACAAGTCAATGGGACATAAGTCATTTTAAAACCTTCCCTAAAAGGTAATGACAAAATAGATCCAACCTAGGGTTTAAGATAGAACATTAGGATTTCATGAAGGTAAAAATAAAACCCCAACCCTAGGCTCCTCCACAATAGCATGACAAACTAGTAATGTGGCAGAAAATTAATGGAACTCAAAGAATGAAATTTGAGGCTCCATCATCAGCTCCAGTTGGGGACGTTCATTCCAATGGAATGAAGTGAGAATAACATAATCTCAAGTAGAGCAGACTAGTTGTAGAGACAACCAAAAAAGAGGATTATCCAAACAAGATAATACAACTAAAAGGAAACCTACAACTAACATATATACAAACCTAAACTACTGTTCATGGAAAAGAAAACTTTAGCTGAAGTATAACTTCAAGAATTGTCCATGAATTCGCAATTCAAGAATATCACCTATCATTTCTTGGAGGAAATATGAATCTTCCCCCCACTTATTATTCACCAAGAATGGAACCAACTAGATTCCATCAAATTTACCATGTTTTCCTTTGTCTTCCAACCTAGCATTCCACATCAAAACCATATCTCCATTTTGGAAACTCCTTGTAGTTGTCTTCTTGTCATACAAATTCTTCACCTGCAACTACAATTTGGAATTTTTTATCTGAGCTTCCCTCCTAGTCTCATCTAGTTCTATGAGAGGTTCCACTCTCAATTGCATTTCATCATCCATTTCATTATCATACATTTGGACAAATTTATACATTTCAATCAGGTTATTCTGGGGCAACCTTGCATTTATCCCATAGAATAAATCAAATGGGGCACAACCTATTGCCTTCTTCACAGTTACCTTGTCTACCTAGACTACTAATTTCAATTTAGAATCCCATGCTTCTTATTTTGATCTAGGATTCTCTTGATAATCTTCATCAAGCTTTTATTGCTTGACTCTTCTTGTCCATTATTGATAGGGTAGGGTTGGTTGGAACACTCACAGTTCCAAGCTCTGGGTCCTTGTTCTCAAGAACTCCTAGGTGACTCTCCCACCTTAACCTATAGGTCCTATCTCATTTGTAGGCACCCCTGGTTCTACTGGCCAACCCTACTATCATCCAACTCTCAATCTACAAAACTGATCTTGGTGCCTTGCTACAAACTCTCTATTAACCCTTAATCTTCCCTAAAGGTCAAATACTTCCAATGCTCTCAATTTTTCTTGTAAGGGTGTGGGAATGGTTTCAAAAACTTCCCACCATCTCACATTGATGCTGATAACTCCACCTTGTTCCCTTTATACATCGCTACCTCCAAACCCTCACCTAGGGTTAAAAAGGCTACAAGCCTAGAGCCCCAATTAGCCCTCCTAACTCGAGAAAAGTGGATACTTCTCCAAACTCTTCCAAAGAACCCAAAACCTTTTCAATGGTTTTTTGGTCCTGATACCTACCAACCCAAGATTTGTGAGGTCTCAATCCTTGCTTGACTGTACAAAGGCCTATCCATCAATTTAGCAAATTTAGGGTTTTTTAGAGTCAATTTTTGACCATCCGGTGGACTGTTATTTTGTTTGCCCATCAAACGGACTATTGGAACCTCCTCCTTGGTACCAAGCCTCTGCAAAGATTCCTTCCACCTTTCTACCGTGGGGTTTAGCAAGGAAAGGTCACCCGTGCAAGTTAGGTGCTTTGCACTTCAAGACTTTCCTAGTCGGGCACAATCAAGCTCGCCTAGGATAAGTCATTCACAATGTGTCCATGCCTCCTACCTACCCCTAAATATACCATATGTACACACATGGAGACTAGCTATACAGGAACTAGGTATACACTAGGTATAGTGGGAAAAGGAACTAGAACTCCATCTTTGACAGGTTGCCAGTCAGATCAGCAATGAGAAAACACTTAACCAACTACAAACAAAAGCTTGAAAATGATGAAAGAAACTAATACAGAACCAAAATAATGTCTGGAAACTCCCTGCATTACATCCTACACATCTTTCATTGCTTGGTTATTACAAATAACACACTATCAAGAACAAACACAGAATCTTAATCAATTTCCACACCGTCTTTGCTTATCATTCATGAGAATTTCAAATCACCAAAACTTCCAAATGAATTCCAACCAATCTACAGGTTGAGGCATCCTTTTTATAGGTTTTCCCAAAGTAGTTGTGCCTCCCTTGGGTCGGACAAATCAATTACTAAGTGGGAAAAAGTGCAAATTGTCCCAATTTGCCACTTTTCCCAATTTCCTAGAACTAACACAAATGAGTGTCTAAACTCAAAATATTAAACTCTCCTGATAGCTCTGGATAGCTCTTGATAGCTCTTGACCAAGGTACTTTAGTACGCCACTCACTCAACAGCAATGGTCAACATGAACTTATAACATCAAAAACAAAAATTGCCTAGCCTAGTGTTTCCTAGGTGTTTTCTAGGTGTTTCTCCTAGCTGCTCCTGCACCAATTTCCTTGTGGGTGGTAAGGTGATGAATAAGAGACTTAGATGTCATGCTTCTCACAGAACTCCATATATTCTTCAGACCTAAAACACATTGCACTATCTGACACAATGTTCTCTAGACATCCAAATCTAGTCACTATATTACTCATTGAGAAGTCAATTACCACCTTGCTAGTTGCTTTCTTTGTTGGAATCGCTTCCACCCACTTGGTCAATTAATCAGTGGCCACCAATATCCATGAATGGCCCCCACTTGATTTACATGCTATCTCTCCTACAAAATCAACACCACATTGTTGGAATGGATATTTTACTACAACTAGTTTTAAAGTTAAGTTACTATAGAATTTCAACTTACCAGAGAAACACTGACAAGCATCACATGTCTTCACTAATTGGTGTGCATCCTTAAATATAGTAGGCCACCAAAAACCAACCCTCATTACTTTGTGTGCAATAGTTTTGGCCATATAATGCCCTCCACAAACTCCACTATGCATGCCATTCAAGATTTATTTTGCTTGTTCCTGGTCTACACATTTTAACATAACACCTTCTCCATTTCTCCACTAGAGCTTTCCTGTTATTATAACATACTTGATAGCATGTAATTTCAATGTCCTCTTTTCATTTTCATTCAAATCATCAGGACATTTCATCTTTTGTAAGTAATAAATCACACCTTTGTACCAATCAAAATGCTCCATGTCACATATGTGCGATCTGCCCTCTTCTTCAAGCAAATTTATCTGATTTTCTTCTAGATTACTTTGGGCCATAAGCTTGGCCAATCCTTGTCCTCTCACTAGCTTGGTAATCTAGATTTCAATGTTGAATTCTTGGATCTTTTTGATCCATCTACATCTTCTTCCTGACACTTCCTGTTGTGTAAAAATGTCCTTCACAGCAACACTGGGTACATAGGCAATTACAGTAGCTCCCATCAGATATGTTCTAAAATATTTTACTACTTTTACTAGTGCATATGCCTATTTTTCATTTATGTCATACTTAAGTTCTGCACCCTTCAAGGAATTAGTAAAAAATGTTATAGGTTGTCTAAAACCCTCAGCATTCTTTTGTAATAACACAGCTGCAATTGTGTGGAATGAAGCAAATGAGAAAATTTGCAAGGGTCTAGAAAAATTAGGGGTTCTTAATGCAGGAGCTTCGTTTATAGCTTGCTTAATGGCCTTAAAATATTGTACTGACTCTTGTTCCCATTCAACCTTGGTCCCTTTCTTAAGCATCTTAGAAATAGGGTGAACTATTCTAGAAAAAATTGTAATGAACCTCCTTAAGCAATTGATCTATCCAAAGAAAGATTGTATTCCTTTGACATTTTGGGGTTATGGGACCCTATCTATTGCAATTACCCTCTCTAGATCAATCTTGACCCCATCCTTAGAAACAATATGTCCCAACAAATTCCCTTACTTTACTCCAAAAGCACATTTCTTTGGATTTAAGGAAATACCATATTCCAATGCCCTACAAAACACTTTCTCTAAATGTTCACAATGGTCATCTTCTTTCTTGGAATATGTTGTTAGTTCATCCTGATAAATCACCAAAAACAAGCTAATAAAATCTAAGAATGCCACATCCATGGCTCTTTGGAAAGTAGCCCCTACATTTGTTAAACCAAAAGGCATTCTCACATATACATAAGTTCCCCAAGGTGTAGTGAAAGGTGTCTTAAATTGTTTAGAATGTTTAACCATGACTTGGTTATAGCCAGAAAACCCATCCATCATAGAGACTAACTCACATCCTATCACCCTCTGCAACATGGCTTCCATATTTGGTAATGGGTAATTATCGTTTATAGAAGACACATTCAAATTTCTGAAATCCACACATAACCAGATGTCTCCATTTTTCTTTCTCACAGGCACCAAATTTGAGACCCAAGATGAATGTCTAATTGGTTTGATGATCCCTGCATCTCTTAACTTCATTAGTTCTTGCATTTTTGGGGCCAAGGTAGGGTTAATAGGTCTTTGATTTTGCCTAAAAGGCTTAGCATCACTACTCAAAGGAATTTCATGTTGAAACAAATCCTACCTATAAGCCTTAAGATCATCATAAGACCAAGAAAACACATGTCTAAATTTTCTTTACAAATCGATCAACATCTTTCTCACCTTTGGTGACAATTTCTTTCCAATATACACCTATTTCGGTGAAGCATCTATTCCAAGGTTTATTTCCTCTAGGTCATCAAGATGGGAAGCAACACAATTTTTCTTCACCCTATCTTGGTTGTCAAACACTCTTTCAAGAACAACTAAACCTTTAGGAATTGTGTTAGTTTTTAACTAAATAACTTCATTTCCAAACACAGTATCCTTACCATCAATTTTTTCAACAAAAGCTCCAAAATCAATTTCTTGACTTTCATACTCATCCACACAACTTAAGAATCTCAGTATATCATCATCACTGTCAAACACTTGCCAATTCTTGATATTATCAAGAATAGGTGGTTTGGTTTGCACTTCAACCTTTGATATCCCAACATAAGTCATGTCGTCTAGGGTCAATGCAATATTTTCTAGAAATTCTACCACCTTATTGTGGCCTCTCTCCATCCAATTTATACCAAAAACATCAAAGTTCTCTAATTCATCTCAAACAACATTTCTATACTATTTCAGCCTATTATTATTTGATACATATATGGACCTGACTTGGGAAATCAGAAGCTCAGAATCTCCAATTGCCTTGAGCTTCTTGATCCCATGTTTTTGAGCCAATCTAAGCCCCAATAAAAAGGCTTCATATTCAGCCACATTGTTGGTGCACTCAAATAACAGAGTGAAAGAGAACCTAAATGTCTTTCCACTCAGAGACCTTAGCAACACACCTGCACCAAATCCTTCCTTTGAACTTTCACCATCGAAATACATAGTCCACAATGAATTAGATTCTGAAAAGGTTCAACTTCTATATCAATTGGTGCACTAGGTTTATCACAATCACTAGGGGGTTCCTCAGGTCTAAACTCAATTATGCCACAGTCAGTAAAACATTTCAAAATTCCCAGTCAGATCATTCTCAATCATATGAGGCACTTTGGACTCCCTTTCAATCTTGACATCTTTTCCATTAATGTAGAAAGTAGAGAATGAAAAATCACATTGCATGTTACCTCCCATTGATGCACTCCATTTCCTAGATAAGAGCATCCCAAAATGAGGAGGAATGTCTACAGCTAGAATAGTCATGGCCAAAAATTTATCAAGGTATTGGGTTAGTTTATAAGGCAATGCTTTAATAGTTCCAATAACTGGCACTTCTCTTGAATCTAATGTATAGCATTTACCTTGAGTAGTATCTACTATTAAGCCCACTGCTTCCATAATATTGATTGACATAACATTATTTGATGCCCCTGAGTCTATCATACAATTTCTTAGGGTCTTCCCATTTATATCAACACTCAAGAAAAAGGGAGTTATGTTCTCAAGGCACATATTGATGCAATTACCTAGATACATAGGGGGAATTTGTGTTACAATTCCGTCCACTTATTTCTCTTTTATTTCTTCCTTTTCCTTGGATTTTTACAATTTCCTTGTTCAATTTTACTACTAGGAATTCCAGTAATCAAGGCTATTGTTTTTTCTTTATGCTCATCTATTCTGATCATCTCCAGCCAAGGTACAATAACTTTAACTTGGGACAATACTTGAAATATGTTTAAGGGTGTGTATCTAGGTAGGTTAGGAATCATATCTTCATTGGTTTCTCTATTTTACGATTGTTGCTTTCCTTCAAGCTTCTTTTGCTTTGCTTCTAGAGTAGACTCAATAGACTTGGTAATCACTTTGGTCTTTACCAACAAAGGAGCAACATCTTCACCAGGATTTTGGATCTCAGTCCTTTTCGCCCATATCTTGTCATTCTTAACCTCCCTGATTTTGACATCATTTTTGCTATCTTCTTTAACACCCTTGTTTTTATCTTTTTGTTCCTTAATGAAAAGGCCAGTAGGCTTGCCCTACTCACCACCCATAGTTCTATTTCTTAGCTGTAATGTACTTCTCATCTGAGCAGCCATCTCCTCAGTCAACCGGGCAATCTCATCTTCTGATGGTCTCCTTAAAGACACTAGATATTCAGCCTACTCCATATTGCAGGCATGATTTTCAAACTCACCTTCCTCATCAGAAAAAAAAATTGTTGATTGTAGATTTCACTCCTCTACCATTGATTATTCACATCAACTTCTTGCAATTCTTCATCAGAAGAACATTCTGCTTCATCAATATATGACTGGGCCATACAAAAATTAGCATCATTCTTTTCAAAATCAAGAGTCTATTCATGAGTATCCCCTTCTTTTGTCCTTTCAGCTTCAAGTAGTTGGGAAACACCACAATAATTCTGATCATGTGGATTTTTACACATTTCACACCATGTTCTATCTTGTACCATATTTACAGAATGCTTCTGCAAAGGGTCTGGTGTCTGCTGATCAATTTTAGGTTTCTAAGCTGGTAATATTGGTTTTCCATCCTTCCAATTTGTATTATAGGGATAATTTTGCAGTCTAGGAGGTCTATCATTTTTATTATATTGCTGCTTATCATTCCCAATACCCTTCTCTTGCTTAGCAACAATATATTTTATGTCCTTCAAAGTGCTAAGGACCTTATCCCACTTCTCATCATCCTTAGGGCCTATAGTAGAGACTTTCTCATTTTTATCCCTAGGATTCTTCAAGAGAGCAAGCTCTTGCCTCCTACCGTATTTACCAGAAGCTTTCCTATTTATTTCAATATTAATATCTGCTCTAAAAGAATCCCTCATGGTTTGAGGGTCCTTAGCTCTAAGGAGACATGCCATTTTAGCATCAAAAGAAGTGAAATACGTAGTTAAACAAACATTTTCATCAAGTCTCATCACCTGAAAAAACTTATACATTGCCTTTTAAAATATCAGGTTAAACTCTATTGCAAGCTCATTAATTGATTTCTTGATGGTGTTGAATTCATTCAACATGAAACTAGCATTAGTATTATCACCATATTGTTCTGTGAAACAATTTTCAAACTCTTCCCATGAACCAATACTAGCATTTGGTAGACCTCTGTACCAATCCCTTGCATCTTTAGTCAAAGATTCAAAAAATAATTTCATTACTACATCCTCATGTTCAACTTCATAATCATTCAACATATCCATGAAGGCTTTCAAATGTTCCTCAGCCGAAAAAGCATTATTCCCAATGAACTTATTCATCTTTTCTCTTAACTCATCTGGGATGAGATTTGGGTAACCCAGAATACCATCAAAGAATAGTTGCCTATATCTTTCCAATTGTATAGGTCTCCTCTGAAATAGTCCATCAATTTTCTGAGAGTCCTCACCAGACCATGTATTCTGAGTTATAGGACCATCTTGATGTGGATTTAGAAACTTGGTTGCATGAATCTTTGGGCCAGAGTTATTTGTGGTATTCTCTAGACTAGGTTTAGGATCATTTTTCAAAACATCCTGGTGACTTGATGAAGTTGTAGCTTGTGCAACCTCATCCATACTTGAAATTCTTAGGAAACTTATTTTCCTTTTCTTTTTTGCATTTGCAGCCTCAATTTCAGTCCTCTCTAGTTTTTCTGCTAGAGCTTCCCCTTCCCCCCTAACATTTTTGAAGGCAGTCTCTATTTGTGATGACATGAATGAAAGGGGATCTTTCTTAGGATGGTGATAAACCACCCTCTCATTTATCTTGATCCCTTCAGCCTTATGTTTTCCCTTGTCCAAAACAGGTTTCAGATCTGGATTACTTGATTGGGGCTTAACAAGGTTCAAGTGTTTTGGGTCTGTAGGCTTATATTTGACCTCAATTTGGCCTACAAGACTCACTTTAGAAACTAGCTTCCCCTCCTTATCAATTTTTTTTGTACAATAGGACCCTCCTCTTCAGAGTCTGGTCTACTTTGGTTCAAGAGTTTCATGGTTGCTAGTTGTCTAATTAATCTATCCCTCTCAATGACAACATGCATTGATTTCACTTCCTTTTCTCTATCCTTTTTTATCCTAAGCTCAACTTGATTTTGGATCTCTCATCATAAAGAACTAATATCCCCAAAAAAATCATCAGGGTTAGGAAAAGTCATGTCAGAACTTGATGTTTCACTTAGGTCTATTAGGTTTTCTTCTTCTTGCCTAAATAATAATGGGGTGCCATCATCTTCAACAGGAGGAGGAGGCACATCACTGGTGCATTCTACATTATGGATTTGACTTCTACTCCTACTTCTTCTCTCAGTATATTGGATGCTAATAGGCCCTTTATTATGACATGCTACATCCTCTTGAACATGTGTATTAAATAATGCATCAAAAAATCCATAGCTATCTGACTTAGAATGTTTAGATACATGTTTAAAAGTCTCAGGGATAGGATGTAGAGATTTAATTGTACCCTGGTGTACATGATTCTATGACATGAGAACAAAATTGCTAGCTTTTGGTTTCTTCTTTATCCATTCCTTCTTCTTCATCTTAGGAAGTTCACCTTCCAATTTTTGTTTCGGGTGATTCTTAATGAATGACTTGGTGTTCTTCATATCTCCTTGCTTGTCCAAAATATTTTTATTCATATTAAATCTTCAAATGAAATGCAAACTGGTGCAGTGACTTTAGAGTCGCCACCCAATTATCTTGGGAAAAACCAGTTGTTCAGGAACACTTGGTGGAATTTAAAAGACCTTTAGAATTTTCTCATACTGCCAATGTACGAATTCTCTTCTCAAGATATTCACAACTTTTTGACAACAAATGAATTTGATAAAAGCAAAGGAAAGCCATGAGAACGACCTTCAAATCACATAAATACTATGATAACTCTATGCAAAATGAATAACTAACCAACTGACAAGAAATATTCAAACTAAGTCCCCAGTAGAGTCATCATTTTATTGGTTGTTTTTACTGCAACCAGGTTTATCTTCTATTCTATCTATAGAATTGCCAATTCTAATCAAGGGCAGCTCGAAGGACTTGGACCAATTGACGTGGATTTTAATAATAAACCTCCTACACTTCAGGCTCTGCAAAACCCAAGAGGGTGGTCCCTATAATGTGTTTATAGTCTTTGCACCGAACTTATAAACAATCATTAACAATTAACAGATAATCCAATTTTAATAGCTCAACATAATAGGATAATACTGAATTGAATTGACTTTTCATCAGTAATACCAACTACTTGAAGCATGAGATAATTACAACAATGTTTCACAACTTAAGATATTCATTTAATTTTCAATTTGGTAACAAGCTCTAAGCAAAGATAAACAAAGAGATAACCTCACACACACATACAATTTAGACTAGTGCCATATACCATTGGGAAGTCAAGTTCACAAACATTTAAAATTCCATGACAGGTTCAAACACATAGCATATAAGATCTCTGAGAACAGTTTCCTTACAACATCATCAATTTATATCCTAACCCAATACTTCTTACCAAATCCCTTTATAAACATATCCATCTATAAATCCAATCAAGCATTTAATTAATTCTTTGAATTAAAGCCAAAATGGAAGTCATACACACCACAACAGTGAGATGAATGCAATAACCCTTGATTATATTATTCAAAATTATGATATGCTTATACAAAGGAGAGACATGAGCTTGAAATGAATAATTATAAGTCAAATGCTAGTACTGTTATGAAAAATCAAACCTTCATAAACCCAAAACCTGACTACAGAGTGACACAAAAAGTAAATTGTATTTACACTGAAACATTTAGGCTCTACCACTTGCTCTACAACTATGCCTAGACATGACCTCAAAAAATATCTAACTTGCCAACCACTATTTCTGGCCTTGAAATCCTTCTTATAGAGAATGAAGGAGAAAACAAGCATTGGGCCAGAAATTACACATGTCATCGGTCTATTGGACCGTTTTGTGAAATTTCAAAAATATGATTACAATCACCAAGTCTCAGAGCATATTCTTGTTAATTCCACTCATTAGGGAATAACTGTTGCATTTTCCAAACCTCAAAACCTATGCCAAAAATACACCATGGATACAAAACCATAATCAATTACAACTATAACCGATGAGTTGTTAGTTGTTGGTAGTAGACACCATTTTATTCCTCTTCGGTTAAGTACTTGTCCACCCATTTTTGATACTCTTCATCCATTGGTGAATCAAAATTCACCACCTCATTCACCTTAGTAATGTAAGGTGTAAATTTCACTACAACCTGATTGGCTTCTCTTTCAAAAGACTCTAAGAATGTGCTGGTATTAATTATTTTATCCATGCTACTTACCAACAAATCATAATCAGAATCATCACAAATCAATTTGATTTGTGCATTAATAACTTATTCCGCCCTTCCCTACCACTGCTGCAATGTTTTAACATTTCCTTGTGCATCAGTGATGTATGGAAAAAATGTATCATTCCAGTCATCAAATCTCTTTACTAGCTCCCTAATTCTTCTACTCAAATAATCAGGTAGGGCCTGGAATCCCTTCAATGATTTCACAAATATTTTAGTAGGCTCTAATGACTGGGGCCTATTTTCTACATCAAACCTAGAATCCTTATACATAACATCTAGATCATTGGCCCTGGGGATCCACTTCTCAGCCAATGGCAAAACTATTTCCCGATCCCTATTCATATTTTTTATTCCATCCAGAAATAAAGAATACAAAGAATGAACAAATGGTAATCTACCATCCACCCTCTCATTTAAATGCCTCAAAACTGTGTCCACCACCTCATTTTGTTTAGCAATTACACCATCCTCACTTGCCTTTAAGGCAACCTATAATTATGTGATCTTATTTAACATTTGCTTCTTCGTGGGATCCACAAAATATTCCACTTCTTCTTCAACTGGCCCCGGTGTAGAATTGAGAGCAGGTGTTTGGATGGGGGATCCTGGAGTAGAAACAATTGGAGTAGTAGGGGGAACTGATCCTAAACTAGGAGGTAATGCTATGATACTAGGAGCACTAGAGGATTCTCCCACCTGCCCATATTTCAGCCTATCTACTTCAGATTGCAGCTCAATGTTCCTTTGTTGCATTCTACTATATTCTCCATCAGACTCTTCTTTTTAGCCTCTTCTCTCTCAGCTGTCTTTTGGGCCAATTTGGCCACATTAACTGTTAGACTTGTAGCTTTTGTTGTTGAAGTTTCAAAAGCTCTCTTGATAATTAGCCCTCCCCTTGGGTTTGGACTAATATCTATTACACTTGTTTTTCTTCCCTGGGGTGCCAACGCCCATATGGTCAGAGTTCCATACTCCTCACTAAAGGAAAAATCTTGTAAAGCTACCTTAACGTCTTCTTCACTATTTTGCATAGGATGCTTAAACTTTATGATAGCATTGAATGCTACAGTATCGACTATGTCCCACTCAGGAAAAATTAGGACACCAGTCTGAGTTAAAAAGTCTCCTTCTTTCCTCAAGAGTGATGTTTTTAAATTCCTGCATCAATTTGGCCTTGACCTCATCATCATTCTCCTACTCAGACCTATCAGATATTGATTCTCTCTTTCTCTTGCATTGATCCTCGTATTCCTCTAGTTTCATCCTCCAAATTAATTGCAAGAATATAGGGGTATTCACAAAGGCATCATCTTCTAAGAATTCCTTGTAGGCCTCCATCTTGGCATCATGTACACACTACCCCTTTATATCCATATCAGAAAACACCAATTGTGTTGATCTAGGAGGGCAAGCGATACCAACCTGTATGTCTTGATCAGTCAAAATTATCTCATCCATCAAAGCCTCTTGTGTTTCCTCAATATTTTGCCTCTTAGGGCTTGGCTCTGATGGTAACACTATAGGATCACTTCTTGGTGGTGAATCTAAATCCACAATCTTTATCCCTCCAGGTGCTCAAATCATTGGGGCTGGTTGTGATGATTCTTTCACTATTTTTTTCCCTTCTTATCCCCCTCATCTCCCTCACTGCTATCGTTCCTCTTTCTTTTTTATAGAGGTTTGTCAACTCAGGGCTGATAAGTTGGCCTTGTTTCCTCAGGCCTCACCTTTTGTCTTTGAATTCCAAATTCCATTTCCAAATTGACCTTCTTGGTCATCAAGGTGCCCATGATCCCCTTAAAATTATCCAATAAGAAAGCAATTCTCTTGAGGAATGGAGTAAACTCCATTAATGGATCATATTTTGGATCCATTTTATGCACCATGGCTAGCAGCTTCTCATAGGTAATCCATTTTTCTTTATTCAATTTCTGCCTATTCAAATCAAAATCATTTTTGATTAGATCCTCAAGAAAGTTGAATTCATTTACAAATCTGCCACCTTTAATTCGTTGCCTGAACAAGGAAAAGAATCCATCAGGGTCATGTTGCCTCCTAGATCCACTCTTCAAATGATAGTCATCAAAAAACCTTCCAAAGTGGACCCATCCTCCCTTGGAAAAGATAAAATCTGAAACAACAGTATAATCAAGGAACAAAGTCCATTTTCCTCGCCTTGTCAGGTTGGCTTCATGAATACAACCTAGCTGCCACATGACCTTGACAAACCCCATCTTTGATGGTACATTATATGGGAGAATGTGAGGGGCTCCCTGGAAACCAAACACCCTCAGGACAATGCTCACGGGGTACAGGATAATGTCACCCCAATTGTGGCAGACCTTTAAATCAAGCTTCCTCACCTTTGGTATGAGGAAGTAATGCAAATCTTTAGGAAATCCTGGCACATTTACCACCAACCTAGCTCTGAGTCAGGAGGCAAAGCAGTTATCAAACTGCACAAAGCTAGCACCTCCCCTATTGTAAGACAAATCTGCACTCCAGACCTGTACTGGTAACCTTTCTCCATTCACCTCTTGCTTCAACTCCATCTTCTCTGAGAAGAATTCAACATTCCTATACATGAACATACGCATTAACAGGGATTACCAAAAGAAAGGAGTGCTGACTTTACCCACAAACAACTTTAGCAAACCATCATGTATCTTTTCTTATAGAAAAGATGCATAGTCATACACCATGGAGAAATTGGGATGTTGAATTTGAGCCCCCATAAACATATATGCAATGGGCATCACTATATTTGGGTTGAATCCCAAAATCTGGCACAATGAATAAAATGTTGCCAAAAAGTGATTGGCAAAACAACTTAGCCTGAAAGGCTCCTAGTGAATCATTGAACTTCCTACCTTGGTCAGGTGAGGAGGAAGTAACTTTAATCTGAAAAGAGGATTTGACCTCGCATATTCCTGCTTCATTTTCTTCAAAATCAATTTGGACCAAGAATGAGCTAGACTCTTAAATCAAAAATTTATTGAATTTCAATTGCACTTATGCTTAGCATAATCCCACCATCATTGTCCCTAATTACCCTTGTAACTGGGTCATAACGTGCATCCGCTTCTCTGAGTAGCTCCATGTCAGGAAACACATTTGACACTACTAGTTTCCCCATATCGTATCTCCAACCATTAGAAAAAAGGTGGGGTAGGTTTCTCTGTCCATACCATAACCTGAACATTTCTAGACCTGTCATTGGAACCCTAGCATCAACAATATTATAGTTTCTGCACACTAGTCCCTAACCTAGGGTTCTTCCATTCAATAAAACCAAACCCCTTCTTTTGTCATTTATTGATGTAGAGACATAAAAATGACCTAGGCCCGCAAGCTCCATTTTACCACTTTCATTCCAACATAGTTACGACATTTAATTAGGCCTTTGATCCACATTCAACTATTAATTAAGTAATTCATTATTATTTAATTAATTCATGTCTATTGTATTCTTCGTGATTATTAAATAAATAAATTTTATTTATTTATTCAATGCGTCATTAATTGTCTATTGTATTCTTATAATTAAATAAATTTATTAATTTATTTAATTACCTTTATTCAATTATTCTTCCTCATTATTAAATAAATGAATTTTATTTGTTTATTCAATATGTCACTAATTCTCATAATTAAATGAATTTATTAATTTATTTAATTATCAGTCATAATCCTCTAGATTAAATAATTATGTTTAATTATTTAATTACCCAATTTCACATTCCTCTCATTTTAAATAAATGAAATTATTTAAAAATGATTTTGTTTTATTTTGTTTTATTAACTCTCTCTCCATTTTAGTAAATAATATGAAAAAGATTATTTATTGTCTCATAAAAACATTAATTTGAATTAATTTAATTCAAAATAGTAATCTTCTTCCAAAAATCAAGTAATTGAGAAAAGTCTTGATTTTTCCAAATCTGCTTTTAGTTCAACTCTTTATCTTCTTCATTTTCTAAAATCTTTATCTTTTTGACTAATTATCACATTTATTCTCAACCGCAGATTTGATTTTATCAAATGATATCTTGACCACTCATTTGACAATCTTGCCCTAACCCTAATTAGGGATTGTCACATAAAATCTCGTCCATTGATTTTAGGCTTTGACAGCTTTTAATCTCGTTCGTCTGTGCAAAATTACATTCTTTATAAAATGTTAAGTTTGCTCACAATTTAGGCACCACTTTTGATCATTATGTCTTTTGATCATTATGTTTCACTTTTTATCATTTTAGGCATATTCATTTACCATAGTCTTTATCATTTAAATCCTTCAAAACTTGCATAGGACAATAGCATAGTCAATTTGCTCACATAGATCTGAGGGCAAAAATCATAAGCTGCAAGCTAGAAGAGCAATGGAGGTGAATCAATGGTAGCATGAACATTTGGTAATATTGTTTTATGCTTTATGTCTTTGTGCTCATTTGTGCTTCATTTTTTATTAGGGTTAGATTTATATTCTTTATTGCATTTCACTTTAATATTTCATCCCTGATTACATTGGTGAACTTGACATATTCTGAGAAATTTTGGAGTTGGATTCTTTTTGTTGCAGGTTTTGTTTGCTTTATGTTGCAAGTTTTGCCTCATTCTAGGACAAAACCCTAGTTTTTCAAAGATTCAAGCATAACTTTCACAAGGCTATGGATATTTTCACGATTTTTTTTCTAAAAGTTGACGACAATATCAAGAGCTTCCACACCAAAAATCAGATTTTTTGGAGATGTTTTTAATTTTTTATAATTTGTTTGTTAGTTTTCATAAAAAAATAATTTTGAGAGAAACTTGTAGAATTTTTTAGATATTTTTACATTTCTGAAAATAACTCTAAATTTCAATAGGGGTATGTTCTTTATGTTTTAAATATGGATAAAAAATTATTAGTCAAACAACGAATCTTTAAAAATTAGAGTTTCATAAATATTTGCTTGAATCTCACAAAAAGTTGCAGATCTATTCATAGTTTTTTTTCTATAGATATGGAATGCTTTCGGACAACTTTAGTGAAAACATTAGAGCTTTTGGACGTGTTTTGAATTTTTAATAATATTTTTATGATTTTTCATAAAAAAATAATTTCAAGTGCAAAACAAAAAATATTTCGGATTTATTTACATTTTTGGAAAACTCTTGAAATTTTAGTATGGGTTTGTTCTCTATATTTTTATTTTTACTATCAAAAATATTTCCAAAAATCAGATTTGTCTTGACTAGCTAACCCTCTAATATTAGTGATCAAGTATCTTGTTAGGGTTTTGGCTTTGTTGGGTTTGTGAATGTGTAGGAAAAAACATAAACACTTCAAAGCACACATTGGATCAAGTGGACAAATAATTTGGAGCTAAAGAATGTCTAGGTGCACACATTCCATCTTTCATCTCTAATCATTGTCATTTTTGTCTTGTTTTGTTTTCGTCAATGTTTTGTTTGCAGCTGTGCTTAGGGGGATAACTTAGTTTTTGCAGGCATCATAATATTCTTTTTTTTAAGCAAAAATCTGTCCTTAGGTTTCATCTTGGAAAACTTTGGATTAGGTCAAATCACCACACTTTGCAAAAACTATTGTTTTCAAAACTAGGTTATCTTGGGACTTGGTCATTATTCTTCTTTTTGGTTATTGTCCTTTTTGTGAGAACCTCCAACTCAACAGTCTAGTTAGGCAGGGTCACTTGTCATTTTGACCTTGTCATTTAGTCCCTTTAGCAAGTCCCCTTTGATAAACAAAATTGAGATAGTTCAGTCAAGCTTAGAGTGGTTAGGAAAACCTTTTTCCAAATATTGTCCAAACTTAGTCCTTTATCAAAAATCCAAAAACATAGTCTTGCATTGTCATCCTTGCATTTAGTCGTCATTTTCCAGTACTCTCATTTGAGCAATTCCCTTTTATGGTGGAAATGAGATTCTAGAGCAAGAAAAGACAAATGGAAAAATTTGGACAATATTCTCATTCCAATGTCACCAATCACACTTATTACCCAAATTGGACTTTTGACGACCCATTTACCAACACAACTAGTCAACCTCTCATGACCATATTACCATCCTCATCAAATAACCCTTTTGAACCATTCTTATGTAAGGATGAATATGGACAAATACTTGCAAAAAACCTAGAGGTATCCACACAAGATCTCGAGGCCATCTATTTTGTAGAACAAATGGCCTTATATGACAGAGATAGATATTTAGCCATACTTTTAAGTCAAGGAGCTAAATTACCTCATGGGTTTGACATTAATACTTTGAGACTATCATCTCCTGACCATAATGTAAACAATACAAATACCATGTCCAATAGTGGTCAACCTCTGAACAACACACACAATACCTTTTTTGATACTACCTCACAAAATGTCACAACTACCATGAGTGTTATCTCCAACATTCGAAACAATCCCAATTCAATCAATGCTACATCCTTTGGAGGAACATAGTCTATCACACTACCCACAATATCCACAATATCGTCACAATTGACTGAAGCCACCTTTGGGTCCTTGGCAATGTGGGCAAGTTATTCCAATCCTCTATTTACCACTTTGGTAAATGCCATGGGGGAAACATCAAGCCATATAAATCCTCCATTAACAACTACATCTAGTACCATGAGTGCATCCTCATCATATCCTAATCCTCCAATCATGTCTTATCCTAATCCTCCATCCACGACATATCCTTGCCATGCATTCATGTCCTATCCTAGCCCATCATCCCTCAACCAAGTCCAAACCTCCATGTCATATCCTAATCCATTATACACCAATCCATTCCAAGATCTTTCATCTCAAAATACATTTATTCATGAAAGCACATCTAGTCATGGTCTCCAAAGTCCCATCCCATTTCATAAACTTGAAGATACATGTCAAGAGGAAAACCCATAGCATGACACCATAACTCCCCCGACATGTCAAGATCAAAGTAGTCCATTCCATGACCCCATCTTTACGTCCATTCAAGAGGTCCTGCTAGAAAATCATGGCATACCAAAGACACCTATCCTTGGTCAAGAGTCCATCCAAAACCATGTCATTCAAGATGAACCTATCCTTGATCAAGACCCTATTTTTGATCATATCATCCCAACTGAGCCCATCATTGATCGAGACACTACTTTTGAAGAAGTTCAAACCGATCCATTCCTTGAACTCTATGCCATTCAAGCCCAAACACTTAATGATCATATCCAAGCTTCAACTATTGACACTTTCCACAATGAGACACTTGCCACCATGGGATACATAGATAATCTTCATAGAGAACAAGAAGCTTCTATCCTAGAAATATTTGCAAATGATCAAGCTATAACTGAATTCAGTGGGCTCTATGACAATGACCAGGAAGACAGTTCTGACATAGACTAGAAACCACCAACAGAATCACAGGAGTCTGACATGTCATCAAATCAGACTGAAGATAGTAATCAGAAATCTGTCCAACATGTCAGTAAAGTTACAACATCCTATCAATTAGGATCATCTATCTTTTTCAAAGCAAGCTTTCTTATAGATGAGAATATTTCAAGCATTAATTTCCACAATAAGGATGGGTTAGCATCTTTCTTCCAAAATAACAAGTACCCCATCGCAAAAAGAATTTGTCAGAACATACATTATCAGGGAAAATGATTAGGCCTACACAAGCAAGGGATTTTGGAACCTGTACAAGTTCAAGCACATTACGAACATCAAGGTCTTGGCTATTCTTCAATCAAAAAATATAATGATGTTAGTGGCCCCTCTTTGATGTTGGGGGCAACTTTATCTAATACAAACATCAAAAGGGGTGTCATCATTAGTCCTTGTCATAAGTTTGTTGCCAACAACCCTTCCCTCCACACTGCAAACCATCATTCCCTCATGAATAAACCTTCCATTTGGAACCAACAAAAGTTTTACAAATCCAAAATCCAAAATCAAACGTCAAAGGTCATGGAATCAATCAAAAATACAATTGGACAAATGAAGCTAAAATGGATCCCAAAACAAAATGGATCAAGTCAAGAAAAGAGTGAATCAGGCAAAGAAAATATGCCAAATCCAAAATTCAATCAAAATAAGGAGCCACAACACAAGAGGACTCCCACATACAATACATGTCCACCTCCATCAAAATGGCCATCCAGAAAGACACATAAAAATGTTGGTTCCAAAAACTATCCTAATAAAAATTCCCAACTTCATCATCCAACACCCCAAGTTTGGAAAATAAAAATCAATACATCCGTCATAATCCTACATCTCACCTAAAGTCCAAAAATCCCATGTCCCAAATCCATCACATCTTGGTAGCAACTCTCTATCATAAGGACTCCCATGGTACTCTATTGCGATATGTGTATTCTGATAAGGCCAACTCTAGTATTAACAAGGATCACAATGACATCAATCAGTTGTATGCAAGTGCTATCATCTTGACAAGGAAACTATTTTAGAAAGGTCATTATTGGCATGTCATGGCACCAGTCTCTACATCGACACCATCAAAAGCTTCAACATAGTCAGTGGTCATCTAAAGCATCAAGGCTATCCGACAAAACCTAAAAATACAAAAAAATTGAAAAAAAATAAATCGTCACCTTGATGAAAACTTGGCAAAGAGGCGTCTTGGTGACACCAAAAAAATCCAAAAAATAGTAAAGAGAAAAATTTCGTCCAACGGTGAAAACCTGACAAATAGGTGCTTTGGATAAGTACCATGATGAGAACCTAACAAATAGGCATCATGTGTAGAATAGATCATCTATGTGGACCATTACACTTGAGGGAAAGATGTCTCATCTCCTTTACCCTCTGCTTGACACATTTATTATGAATTTTCCATCCATCCATCTGAGCCCTATCATGTCCATCCATTTTCCCACCTATTTTGATCTTGACAAAGACCTTACACAAACACAAATCATGCTTTGGAAATTTTTTGACATGTCTATCTTTTGGTCATACCTTATTCATTGAATATCATATCATTACCTCCATAGCCTCCTTTTCACTATGCAAAATCATCCTTGGAGACTATATGATAATTCTCCTAGTCCAAGCTATCCATGTCTCCTATCTTTTACAGAAGCCATCCATTGTCCTTTTATACCTATCACCCATCTTGGTTTCCCTTGTCAATGGTCTAAAGATCCCTCGTCATCCCATCTAATCCTCACGAATTCATTCCAAATGCAACAATATGGAAAACTTGGCCCATCATCCAAAACATTCCTTGGCTTTGTCCCTGGCCCCGTCGCATACTTTTATCCTCATTTCATATCATTGTCATCCTCACGTTGTTTCGGGATGTGTCCTTCCCACATCAAACAATGTTGTCATTATCCTTGTCACCTGTCAATTGGTATTCAACTTGACTAGCGGAAAATTTATGATTGTCCTCGGATTCATGGGCATCGACATCATTCACATGAATTTTGTCACAATTTTTCGTAAAACATCACAAAGTCCTAAAGTCCTGAAAAAAGTCCTGAAAAAAAAAATCATAAAATTTTGAAAAAGTCCTCAAAAAAATCCTAAAAATTTGAAAAAGTCCTGAAAAAAGACCTAAAAATTAGAAAATATCTTGAGAAAATACAAAAACATCCAAATCAATGTCAAAATCTCAAACACAGAGTCAAAGTCAAATGATTGTCTTGTCAATCCAATCAGTCCCGTCAATCAATATTTTGTCCATGTCCAAACTACATTGTCTTTGCGCTTTTGGTACATAGGCAAGATTCATCTTTGAATCCCTAAGACATTAGGTCAGTCTTTCTATGTTTGTCAAAATAAAATCATGATTCAAACTTTTGTCCTTTGGACAAGGTCATTGGTCGTGTCGAACTACGAGGTCTCTAAGTGCACGACGTAGGCAAGGCCATCTGTCGATGAGCCCCTAAGGCCACACTAGGTCAGTCCATTAGGGTTCAAGTAAGGACAAGTCATTTTCTAACATGAAAATCTCCTAAAATGAATTATTGCAATCACTCATTTAACATGACAATCACACCAGCACATCCACATTGACGTGTAGTCACCACAAATCAACTTTAGTCAAAACTTACTCAAAACAAGTCAAATTGTCACAACCAGTCAAACTGTCAATTCTTGGTTATATTTCAGATGTGTCCTTCTAAAGAATAGACTTTGTCATATATGCTTTAGGATGTGTCCTTCCTAAGAATTTTCCTCATCATCTCGCATTTTGATGGTTTCTCCTCACTTTGAGAATTGATCTCCTAGATATCAACATCATTCAGGATGTGTCCTTCCTAAATTGGGTGTCGTTTGACATTTGGCAATCTTTGACACTCATCATCTTGGCATTCAGAAACACTTGACAAACACTTGGCCCTTTTCTTTGGCCTATTTATTATGTTACTAGTTTTTCAGTGAAATCCCGACAACAGGATTTAGAAAAATAACATCTCATGATGTTTGTCTTGTCTTTTGACACTCACGTTACTAGTTTTTCAGCAAGATCCCAACAACAGGATTTAGAAAAATAGTGATGTCTCATGATGTTTGTCTTTTTCATCATGACTAGTTTTTCAGCGAGATCCCGACAATGAGATTTAGAAAAACAACAACGTATCACGATAGTGTCTTTTCTATCATGTTACTAGTTTTTCAGCGACATCCCAACAAATAGGATTTAGAAAAACAACGACGTATCATGACTTTGGCTTTATTTTTGTTCTTTTGGCAATCATGTTGCTAGTTTCTTGAGGATGTCCTAGAAATAGGATTTAGAGAAGCAAAACCGTTTCATGGCTTGTCCTTATTTCATGTCTTTTGTTCTTTGGCTTTTTCATCATGTTACTAGTTTTTCGGTGAGATCCTAACAAAAGGATTTTAAAAAAAACAACGACGTCTCATGATGGTTTTATTTTTGAGCTTTTGGCAATCATGTTTCTATTTTCTCAAGGATTTCCTAGAAACAGGATGTAGAGAAGCAACAACGTTTCATGGCTTTTCCTTCTTGTTTTTGTTGTGGTTGGTTATGACAAAAATACTGGGGCAATTGCACTCTTATTATGATTCATGATCATCCTTTTCTACGACTGCTTGTCTTATGTAATGGTACGACCTTGCACATCTTGATTTATGTCATATCATGGTGTTTGTTGGCCATTACAATAATTTTCCCAATGATGATTAAAAGACCAATAAATATTAAAGTCCTATGGTAAGGTGTTGAAAGATTTGGTCTAGGAACTCACATGCATCTCCTTTTGTCTTGTCATCTTCTCTCGCTCATCTCATATAGGCATTACATCCATATCATCATCCATATCTTCTACACTAACACTTCTTTGTCTCTTCATATTCTAAGTCTTCTCTTCAATGTCGAGAGCACACCCATGTTCTTGGAACCCATCTGTGCTCTCGAGGGGGCATACCGCAACCCTCCTCATCATTCTTCCTCATCTTATTTTGCACTGGAGCACATTTTTTACTTATTTTATTTGCCATAATATGATAGGTTGCATTATGACAAAGAGGGGAAAATGTAGACACATAAAAATGACCTAGGCACGCAAGCTCCATTTTACCACTTTCATTCTAACATAATTATGACATTTAATTATATCCTTGATCCATATTCAACTATTAATTAAGTAATTCATTATTATTTCATTAATTCATGTCTATTGTATTCTTCATGATTATTAAATAAATAAATTATATTTATTTATTCAATGCGTCATTAATTGTCTATTGTATTCTTATAATTAAATTAATTTATTAATTTATTTAATTATCAGTCATAATCCTCTAAATTAAAAAATTATGTTTAATTATTTAATTACCCAATTTCACATTCCTCTCATTTTAAATAAATGAAATTATTTTAAAATGATTTTATTTTATTTTGTTTTATTAACTCTCTCTCCATTTTAGTAAATAATCTGAAAAAGATTATTTATTGTCTCATAAAAACATTATTTTGAATTAATTTAATTCAAAATAGTAATCTTCTTCCAAAAATCAAGTAATTGAGAAAAGTCTTGATTTTCCAAATCTGCTTTTCAGTTCAACTCTTTATCTTCTTCATTTTCTAAAATCTTTATCTTTTTGACTAATTATCACATTTATTCTCGACTGCGGATTTGATTTTATCAAATGACATCTTGACCACTCATTTGACAATCTTTCCCTAACCCTAATTAGGGATTGTCACATAAAATCTCATCCATTGATTTTAGGCTTTGACAACTTTTAATCTCGTTCGTCCGTGCAAAATTACATTCTTTATAAAATGTTAAATTTGCTCACAATTTAGGCACCACTTTTGATCATTTTGTTTCACTTTTTATCATTTTAGGCATATTCATTTATCATAGTCTTTATCATTTAAATCCTTCAAAACTTGCATAGGACAATGGCATAGTCAATTTGCTCACACAGATCTGAGGGCAAAAATCATAAGCTGCAAGCTAGAAGAGCAATGGAGGTGAATCAATGGTAGCATGAAGATTTGGTAATATTGTTTTATGCTTTATGTATTTGTGCTCATTTGTGCTTCATTGTTTATTAGGGTTTGATTTATATGCTTTATTGCATTTCACATTAATATTTCATCCCTGATTACAGTTGATAGTGGGAGTTGATCCAAAAAATCATCATATAAATTCCTTTGCAAATAATCAACATGGCCAGAGTGCTACTTCGGTGGCGCTATATCAAACGACTAGAGCTTTCTTAAAATTCAAATTCTTGAACAAACAAGAGCTACCCAGAAAACGAAATTACAACACAACTATGCAATTTCCAACAATTCAAACGAACCAGTAACCCTATAACAATAATCAACAACCCCCCGACCAACACACTACAACCTTTCATAAGAATCCCAATCAAAATAAACTAGTGATACAAATAGTAACTCACAAGATTTCATGCCTTGCAAAGAACCAAACCTTCGCTATGATTTCTTGAAAAATGTTATCTTTGGCTCTGAAACGCTTTGAAAACGCTTGAATGCTTTTGTGGTGAAGATAAAATGAAATCAAATACTTTATGTCGATTGAATTTAGCCAATAGACGTCTCTTCCACCATTAAATCCCATTTGCATGTCATTCCAATGACTCCAATCACATTTGATGTGAATTTAAACTTCAGCCATTGATCTTTTTTTTTTGTTAGATCATCGAACGACCACCTTCAAAAACGCTGATGTAATCTCCATGTCAGCATCGAGGGCCCACCACAATGCGCAACTCCAAAGGGATACACATGGCACCTGCCCATGATATTGTAATCACTAAACACCTTGCATCTTTGGATCACACGATGGTGGGAAACTATTGATTCCCACCACTGACGACCATGTTCATTCACAATAGTTAGCAGCAGCAAACACAACTGTTGAGCAACTTTTCATCAAGATTAAAACACCACCGTCGATCTTGAGCATGTGCATCTCACAACTCTTTTAGTAACCCACCTTTTAACGTATTAAAGTTCGATACAAATATTAAAAACTTTAGTAATCCTTCTTCGACATCGACAACTGAGACATGTGGCACCCACCCATGATATCGCAATTAGTTGAAACCCAATGGTGATGTCATCATGAGATCATAGGGAACGATTAGGATCAACCGTAGGATGATCGATGGTCATTAAAATACAATCCCTGCAAAATAAGATAATTATTAGAAGGGGGAAAGGGGACATCGCCTAGGCCAATGACAAATGATGGCATAAGGTTATTCTTAAAGCACGGGGCACGGGCCGACCTAGACTTAGGAAATAATAAAGTCGAGGTGAAATATTAACACAATTTATTAAAAGGGGCCCGACCTAGACGAGTCAATGGGACATAAATTGTTTTAAAGCCTCCCCTAAAAGGTAGTGATGAAATGGATCCAACCTAGGGTTTAAGATAGAACATTAGGATTTCATGAAGGTAAAAATAAAACCCCAACTATAGGCTCCTCTAGAATAGCATGACAGGCTAGTAATGTGACAGAAAATTAATGGAACTCAAAGAATGAAATTCGAGGCTCCATCAATTATATCTGGTAGATGCAACTTGATATGTCTTTTGTGGTTCGGCTTCTAACAAATGCGGCTTAGGATATCAGTTGCATCACTCGGGTAGTCAAATGCGTCATAATAGAGCGATTGTGTCGCTCGTGTAAGCAGATGCGGTGCAACAGAGCATTTGTGTTGCAAGAATTGTCAAGTACATCGTTCTGTACACCTGTACCTACAAAAAAAAATGACAAAAAACTGTACAACCTACAAAAACATGTTAAAAAATGTCGGCTTCACCAATTTAACTATGGATTTTTCCGGCAAGATTAAATGTTTAGCAAATACATGCATATTATATCAATCCACAGTAAACAATGAAATGCGAAGGAAATAAAAAAGGAATAAATTAAATTTTCTCACCCAAGTTCTTCATCCTCCATGGTTGGCTTCCATTGTACCTTCTAGCTTGCTAAAATGTGAAGTGCCTTCAAATTTTGATGAGAAAATCTATATTATTGACTACCCCTAAGCAAGTGTTGAAGGATTGTTTAAAAGACTATGCAAGAGAAATTAAATCCTACATGCAATATTAAAACCTAAAAAATACAATGTTAGACAAAAAATGAAGTGAAGAAGTGAAGAAGAAGAAGTTTAGATATAAAATTAAGAGATTAAGAGAGACCTATGAGAGATATTAAGAGATGTTGAAATGAAGACAAAATTGATATTTTATAGAAAATGCAATTTTGTATGGACGGATGAGATTAATGATTGATAAGTGCCCTAGAATCTATGACCAAGATTCAAAATAACCTCTTAATTAGGGTTAGGGCAACTCTAGGATGAAATTCAAATTGAGTGGATGAGATTTAATTTAAGAAATTAAATCAAGGGAAGAGAATAGTTGTGATAGTGAGATAAAAATTAGTAAGTGGAAAAAGGATGAGTTAGAAAATCAAGTTATTTTATAAATAACTTAATTTGTGGAGAGAAATGCTATTTTGAAATTAATATTTTAAATTAATTCTAAAATGGTGAATTCATGTGACAGTAAATAATGATAATTTAAAATTATTTACTTGGAAAGAGGGAAATTGCCAATTTAAATAAAATGCTTTTATTTAAATTTAGAAAGAAAATCAATAAGACAATTTAATAATTAAAATTATTCAATTGTGGAGGAAAATTAGAAAGTGGGTAATTTTAAATAAATGATTTTATTTAAAATTAGAAAGAAAGTTGGAGAGGATAATAATTAAATAAATAATAGGAATTTATTTAATTATGAGCAGACATAAATAATTAATGACGTATTAAATAAATAAATAAAGTTTTTTTATTTAAATAATCAGGAGGAAGTAATGGACTAATAATAATTAAATAAATTTAGGAATTTATTTTATTATAAGTGACATAATAAATTAGCGATGTTTTTAAATAATAAATGTAATTTATTTATTTAAATAGCCAGGAGGAATAAAAGACGTGAATTAATTAAATAATTAAGAATTATTTAATTAATAGTTGACATAGGACTATAGGACATAATTAAATATTTTAATTATGTTGAGATGAAGCATGAGATAGAAAAATATGGTTTGCGGTTCTAGGCCATTTTTATGTGTCTACACTACCAATTGACAAAAATCAGAAAATAGTGAATAAAAATGACTAAATATACTACCATATTGATCAAAATGATGATTAAAATTAATGACTAAATACACTACCAATGTACAAAAATTAGTGAATAAAAATAACTAAATAAGTGACCAGTTAACAACAATCAATGACTAAATATATTCGTGAATAAAAGATGACTAAATAAGTGACCAGATTACAACAATCAATGACTAAATCAACGACTAAATATATCAGTGAAAAAAAATGACTAAATAAGTGACCAGATTACAACAATAAATGACTAAATATACTACCAAATAGATCAATCAAAACAACCAATAAATGAATAAAAATAGTTTAGTCATCAATTTGGTCACGTTATAAATGGCTGACAATAAAATACTAATGGTCATGTGACCATGTTTAGTTATTTATAAGAAAATTTTAGTAGTTTTTTCAGTCATATATTGTCATTTCTATACTAGTGATAACCACTGGTGGATCATCTGTTATCAACATCACCTACCCAAATCCACATAGCCATGAATATTAAGGTAAATCTCGTCTTCAGTCATATTATTATGATAACACAAGGAATAGTCTAAGGTATTGCACAAATATGTGAAGACTCTTTTAACTACATACCAATGAACTCTACTAAGATTAGACATATATATGTAAAGAACTCCCACTTCTTGGGAAATGTCTAGTATTGTACAAACCATAGTATACATCAAACTTCCAGCTACACTTTGGTAAGAAACTTTTCTCATTTCTTCCATCTTTGATGTGGATGCTAGACAATTTGAAACAAATAACTTTGTTCTAGCTAAAATAGGAACACACAATGGTCTACAATATTGCATATCAAACCTCTATAAAATTGAATTGACATATTTACTTTAGCTAAGCCATAGCTTTCTATTTACTCTATCTCTTTTAATTTTCATCCCAAGAATGTGTTTAGCTACACCAAGATCTTTCATTTCAAATTTAGTAGCAAGTTAAGATTTTAGTTTTGAAATCATAACTTTCCCTCTACCAATAAATAACATATTATCAACATATAATGCAATAAACAAGAAATGATCATCATGAGTTTTATAATAAAAATAATGATTTGATTTAGAATGCTCAAATACCAAACTCAACACATATGTATCAAATTTCTAGTATTACATTCTGGGACTTTGTTTTAGGCCATACAAAGATTTATTCAATTGGAAAACCAATTTACTTTTACCTTTGACCATAGAGTGTTCTGGTTGTGTCATATAAATATCCTCCTCCAAGTCACCATGAAGGAAAGTAGTTTTGAAATCCATTTTCTCAACCTCTAAATCATAAGCAGCAATAATAGAAAGAAAAAATTTAATGGATGTCTTTTTTGTAACAAGAGAAAATGTCTCGCCATAATCAGCACCCTCAACTTGAGAGTAACATTTTTCAACCAAACTTGCTTTGTACTCCTTAATATTTCCATCTGAACCAATCTTTTCTTGAACACCCATTTTCAACCAACATGTTTTCTTCCTCCAGGCATAGGTACAAGATCACATATATCATTATTTTTCAAAGCTGTTATTTCTTCATCCATAGTAATCTTCTAGGATTTTGAATCATTCATACCTAGTGCCTCTTCTACTAATTTGGGTTCATCCACGTTAGTATTCAAAGAAAAAATACATCTCCAATTACCAAGTGAATACCTTTCAAGTGGTTGCCTATGCCTTGAAGACCTACAAACAAGCTGAGTTGGAGGTTCTTCCTCCTCTTTTGAAGATTTAGAGCTAGATGAACTCTCCTCAACTTCTTGTCTATCCATGGGCCTCGATTCAACTTTCTCAAGTGTAGAAGGAAGTTGAATCAAATCTTTCTATTTGTTTTGTTTTGGCTACAATATAATAGAAGGCTTAGTTTGTCTAAAAATAACACTTCTACTATATATTACCTTATGTATAATAGGATCTAAAATATTGTATCCTTTCACACCATAACTATATAGAATGAAGATATATTTCACAACCTTGTTCTCCAACTTTGTTCACTTCTCATTTGGCACATTACATATGCCTCACAACCAAAAACTCTAAGATGTCTTAATAAAGGCTTGTGGCCGAACCATACATCTATAGGTGTCTTATCAACAAAATATGATGTAGGAGACCTATTGATCAGGTAATAAGCAGTGGCAACAACTTCAACCCAAAAACTTTGTTTTAGACCAACACCACTCAACATACTTGTAGTCTTCTCCATCTATGTCCTATTCATTCTTATTGAAACTCCATTCTGTTATGGAGAATACAGAGTTGGATTTTTTCTATGAATACCAAAATCTTTACATAATCTATCAAAATCATTAGAGAGAAATTCATTGCCATTATCGTTCATTTTTTTTTCTTTCCAATCTGCAACTCAACCATTGCTTTAAATTCATTAAATCACCAGTTCTTTAAATTTATTAAATCAACTAAAAACTTCAGACTTAATATTTACAAAATATACCCATGTCCTACTATAATCGTCAATAAATGAAACATAATATGTGGATTTACCAATTGAAGAAACATCTACAAGACCAAACACATCAGAATGAATAAGATTCAATACACCACAAAATTGATGAGAACTCGAGTAAAAGTAAATTCAGTTTTCTTTTCCATAAATGCAATGCTCACATAAAGAAAATTCAAGATTACAATCACAAAACCCTTCAACAATTTTCTTTTAATTTTTTAAGGTCCTTAGACCCTTTTCTCCAATGTGGCCAAGTCTTTGATGCAAAGTTACTTATAGTTTTCTCTATAGGTAACTTTGATTTAAAAGAAAGAGCACCCTTGGGTACCTAGAAGCCATGACCATCTACTGAAGGTGAAACCCTGACCTCTTCCATGGACTTGTTTTTCAAAAGAGTACTATTGAACTCAATAGTGCATACATCAAGCTTATACAATGTGCTATATCTGACACCTCTAGCAATCACCATAGTACCCCTAACCATTTTGCATCCTACATCAAAAAATACTACCTGCACACCTGCATCTATTATTTTTCTCACATATAACAATTTTTATGCTAAACCAGGGATGTGAGACACACCATTAATCATTTTTCTTTTGTCATCAAGAAACCTGATTTTAACTTTACCATGACCAAAAATGTTTAAATAAGAATCATCACCCAAGTACACATTACCTCTATTAAATTCTGCATATTCAAAAAACCAATATTTATTAAAGGTATAATGGAAAGATGCACTCGATTCAATTAACCATGCATCATTACCTACACAAGTTTCCAAAGTTGTAATTAATGCATCACAATCTTCCTTTTCAAACTCAAAATCAAAATTGAATCTCTTATTTTTCTTCTTCTTTTATTCTTTGCATTCATTACCAATATTTCCAAGCTTACTATAGTTCCAACAAACAACTTTGGACTTTCCAAGAGATTTGGATCTCCCCTTGGACTTGGATTTATCACGCTTCTCACTATTCTTTCCCTTTTCCTTAGGTCTTCCATGAAAATTTAGGGCCTCCTTAGCACTTATGGATACCTTCCACCTCATCTCTTTAGAAAGAAAAGAACCCACCACATCTTTAGTCTTCAATATAACCAAATTACTCCCAATAACCATAACAAGAGAATCCCATGAATCATGAAAAAAACAAAGCAAGATATGACATTTCTCTTCCTCATCAATTTTGACACCAACTAATGCCAATTGAGCCACCAACATATTGAATTCTTCCAGGTGGTCTATATATTTTCCACCCTCTTCCATTCTCAAGGAATAGAATTTATTCCTGGAGAAAATATTGTTCACTAAATATTTGGATTGATACATCTCACCAAGCTTCTTCCATAGTTTCTCATGGTCATTGATTAAGATAGTTTTCCAAGACCCTTGTCTTTATGGTCCATAAAAACATATTGAGCAAACAAAGTAAGATCTAAAGACCTTGAAACCTTCTTGTCAATAGAATCCCATCGGTCTCAGTCTATCAATAGATCTTCCATATTTATCCTTCACATTTCAAAATTATTTCTAGAAAATTTATCCACCTTTATTCTCCCTGATGCACTTGCCATCTGAAAATTCCTACAAATAGATCACAAAGTATCTTCTACACAAGGTCTCATTCAAATTTGAATTAGTTCAAAAAACCCAACCAACAACTGAAACCAAAGGTGATCAGGCTCTGATACCAATTTTAAGGAAGCTAAGGTAGTAGAACAAATTCCTAAACTAATCTTGAGACGAGGATAATGAAAAACTTTACAGATCTTTAATAGTTACATAAACTTAAACATAAAAAAACATAAATTTCATGCATACCACAACATAGTGATTTATGTGGGGAAAAACCTTTCAGGAGAAAAACCCCATAATCCAAAAGCCTCCCAATATTACTCAAAAATCACAAAGATTATAATATACTTGCAAAGAAATCTTCTCACATGAGTATCACCAACTAGAGATCTAAAGGCAACATGAACACTAGCAGATTCTCAGAATACATAATACTATACATCCCTAATAAAATTCCCTCATAAAATAGGGTCACATTCTAGGGCAAGTCACGTCAAAAAAATATAGACCATCAGATTTGAGACCTAATGATGAAGAGTCTATATTTACAATAATACAATATAAATAAAAAATTCCTTTTGGGAGTGCTATCCCCAAGCCCCCACTAGGGTGCACAGACTCTAGACCCCTTGCTAAGGGGGAACTCCCTGGCCCCCTCCCCCCATTGTCATTGATGTATCAATAGTACCTTATGTAATTGCAAGGTTGAGAAACATTTTTTGAACATTCCCAACTTCCCAATCCTTCTAGGCGAAGGCAAGCATGCAACATTGGTTCTCAAATTGCATAAGGAGATCTCCTTAAGCAATTTATTTATGCCTGTACTTTGTATTATATTTTATTTTTATTCTTACAGTTGGAAAACTTATACATGTAGATTCTCAATTGTAGTCCTTGTAGCACTATCTAGATCACTGACTAGATCATAGATATCGAAGGCCTAAGAAATATGTGACTCTATTGAGTCCATCTGGTCCTTAATTCTCTTTGTTGAGTTAGGCCATTTTAGACAAAATTGAAACAAGATCCTTGCTTCATCTAGACACTTTTGCAAATTTCTCAGATTCTCTTGTAGATTTTCATGTGCAACACTACACTTGTTAAATATTTTGGTCAATCTCCTATCATTGACCTTCTTTGCCATTTATTTTTCCAATTTCTCTTCCAGTTCGGTAGAATAATTTTTGAAAGAATTAAACAACAACTTTAATTTCTCCACACCAAACAAAGATTCATCAATGGTTTTTCTAATAATTCCTTCCTGCAACACCTTAACTACTTCATCAATTAATTATGTAGTATTTTTTTGTGTTTGTAATATCTCCTTCCTTGCAGAGACATGGAAAGTATCACCAAGTTGAAGTTATTGTAGGGGAGAGATCTTGGCCATGCCAACTCTTCCCTATTTGATGAGGGCCTCACCGCCCAAAACCCACACAAACCACAACAATAGATTCCAACACAAAATATGCAAGACAAAAAAATAACTCACTTTCAATAATTTTCAAAAAATAAAATTACAAATTCAAAACTTACATGCTATAGCCTCATGGGCTTGATTCATTACAACAGAATCAACTCTGAAAACAAAGTATATTATTCAGAGCCACAATCTGCACTAATGGAGTCACCATCTACAACCCCCATTTAACCCTTTTATTTTACCCAATAACTACCCTATAATGCTCTATAAAGTTCAAATTTCCCTTTTGTTTTGGCACCAAAAGTCCTACTAGTTGATTTCTTTCCTAGGAAGAAATTTTAGTGAAATTCACTTCTTAGTGGGCTAACTTTGTGGGGCAATAAATTTTAATTCAGGTGTCAGATTTTCTATTATAACATATCATTGGAAATATCTCAAAGGGATCTACAACTCTGAACTGATCGAAGGTTGGTTTGTCAACTTTTCGAATTGTT
Source organism: Sequoiadendron giganteum (assembly GCA_007115665.2). Classification (NCBI taxonomy): domain Eukaryota; kingdom Viridiplantae; phylum Streptophyta; class Pinopsida; order Cupressales; family Cupressaceae; genus Sequoiadendron; species Sequoiadendron giganteum. The sequence goes on from CM021103.1 coordinate 710,479,916, forward strand.
TTGGGACCTCTAATATTTTCTATTTGAATTTGAGTTGCATTGGAGAAATTTCTTGGGATGAAAGCTTCAATATCTCCCAAACCGTGTAGGGTATTGAGATGATTCTTTCACAACCAATTTTTTTTTTTAGTTATGTTCCTTGGGGTAAACTTTCAGGTCTATATGAGCCCATTTAGGCCGACTTACTCAAAATAGTAAGTGACCATTTTTTTGCTTTTTCGACTTCTGACTATCTTACACCACTTAAATACCATCATGGAACTCAAAACAACTAAATAAATTAAGGACAAATATTTTTTTTGGATGATGCAAGATTTCCCTACACTGCTGGATGCTCCTATATTACTATTGTATAGGAATTTGTAGTAGTTGTGCAGATACCACTAGTTAAAATTGCAACTTCATATCCAGTATATTCTTTAATGAATCTACGAAGGCTTTAGAAGATTCATCAATAATCTTTGTATTTTCTCCTTCCTTCTTCTCCCTTTTCTCCTCTTCATCACTATCAGAGGGATCCTTAGTCTTCTTCTCTTCTTCATCAAATTTTTCATTATTTGGAGGAGGCAAGTGTTCAATGTTTTGTGCCTCTAATTTTTCTAGGACATCCTCTTATTTTTTCTCATCATCCTTCTTCATAACTAGAGAGGATAGATTTTTTTTTCCTTGTGATTCATGCTTCTCTAGAATGTCATGTTTCTCTTTCTCCTATTCCTCTATAACCATATTCTCCACATTTGAAGGAATATTTTCAATCATCATATATTATTAAATATTCTCCTCTATAGGCTCATTCTTTAGTACATGCTCATGATGTTCATTATCAGGTTCATTGACTTTCGATACAAAAGTCTCATTTTGTATTTGAATTTCACTATCCATAGATAATTTCAATTCTTTGGCAATTTTTTCAACCTTTTATAGTGTCTCATTTCTTAATCTCTAAATATATTCTTTGTCTCTGCTCATTAAGGTGTTGACTCTTTGCTTTGTTCTAAAAAATCTGCTATCCAATTGAGCCAATTTATCTCTATCTTCATTAGAAAGGGAATAACTAGTATTCTCCAAGGTAAATGCCCTCATTTTGGCATCCTCATCAATAAATTCTTGCCTTCCAACACTCAATACATTATTCAAGTCACTAGGAGATTGATTCTCAATCTATCCAACACTAGTATAAAATGTTACAAAGCATTTTACAATAGCCTCTTCTATTGTTGCCTTATCAGTATAATTTGATTCTAAATACATTTTAGTAGTTTCTTCCAACATATCATGCTCAAAAATACCATTAAATAGTGCATCTAACCTTAGGGGCTATTCTTTCTTGCCAAAGGGATCTTCTCTTTCTTCTTCCCCTTACCTTTAGGAGACTTTTCTTCTTTTCTAGACCTTGACTTCTTCTCCTTCACATAGATCTTGAAAAAATTCTTATACTTTTCAACTTCTTCTTCACTATCTGTTGATGCAGATGTTGCACACGCACACCAACAAGAAGATAAATTCTCATAGAGTACCATAAAAATCTACCTTTCCTTAAAGACTCCACCAGGAAACTTAAATCTAAGGCAAACTCAACTTGATCCCAAGGCTCATTTATGCCAATTCTTGATGCACTAAGTTCACTAAAGGTTCATTATGATTTTGTTGTTAAACACAAGGGGTAAATGGTTGTTAATAATTAGCTAGTATCTAAAATATAAAAACATAATCTAAGTTCGATAATTCACATTTTTACTCAAAACCTTCATGAAATTTGTTATCCTTGAATCCAGTTGCACTTGATTCACTGGATAACCCCTATAAAACTTGTCTTTTTTGTAGTCCCACACACTTTAAGCACATAAAATGAGGCATAATTTAATTTTCCTTTGTGCGTGGTCGTGAGTCTCAAATCGTCCTCTCGAGCACTCGCCTCGTTTTGTTTTTCAAAAACCTTCGAAACAAGTATTTTCTCACTTTTTGGTATTTCCAGTGTTAGAAATCTTTTGGCCCATGTAGGGGTGCTATTTTTCAGTGCTCCTACATGGGGTGTGGTTTTGACATGCATCGACACTATTTTTTAGCGCCTCTGCATGATTCTCAAACATTTCAAATGTTTCATTATCACTATTTTTCAGCACTAGTGCACATGTCCTACCTTCACACGTTTGAGCATTAATAAATGTTAATATGTTTTCATTAAATCATTTTAATAGCTTTTTAAGTTATTTTAACTTCCATTTATGTTCATTCAAATGTGCTTCTCTCTCTGTGTGTGATAATTACTTGTGGATTAAGGAGTTGTTGGTGATCTCTTTATTGATTTTGATCACATTTTTCAAGCTAGGTTTTTTATTTTCCTTCTTGATATGTTCATTTATTTTCACCTTTTAGTATATTATTAGTGTCATTTTGTTAACTCTTATAGTTTCTTTTGTTTTCATCTTTTATATGCTCGTCTCTTTCTAAATCCTTAGGGTTCTTTTTATCGCTTTTTCATTCTTGGTTTTTGTTCTACTTTTCTTGTCATTCACTATCCAACCTGAGTCTCTTTCATATGTTTGGGTTTCTATTTTCTTAAATTCATATCATGATTCCCATTTTTGCATACTAATCTTAAACGTTCCAGAAAGAGAATCGTTTGTAAGTTTGTTGTGGGATTTTTATGCTAGGGATATGAGTTTTTTGCCACCCTAAACCTCCTTAATGTTTTTGCATGAGTTTCAAAATTTGTTTAAAACAACTCGATTGGTATTTTTCCCCACCAAGCATTCAAAATGCTTGACCCCATCCATGTTATAGCGACAACTTTTTTGCATTAACAAGCTAAAGACAATCTATCAATTTTCATTAGCGGTGATTTTTTCTAGATATGCATTTGTGTAGGAAAGTTATCTTTGTACATAATCAACAACAAGATATTCATAAGCCAGGGTTTAAATTCCCTATCTCCATTGGAAGGTATTTGGTGCAAATGATTCCTAAAGCCAAATTAGTAGAAATAGAAATGCAGATTGTAACTCTGAGAACCTTCAAAATAAGAGTATATTTTAACTATAGAGGCATGAAAGGAAAGATAAAGAAGATTAATACACATATCTTGTAGAAGTTGAGAAAATACAACTCTACAAACCTCGAAGATCACCTGCATGCAAATAACCTATCACAAAAGAAGATTAATGTTTTTGCATGAGTTTCAAAATTTGTTTAAAACAACTCGATTGGTATTTTTCCCCACCAAGCATTCAAAATGCTTGACCCCATCCATGTTATAGCGACAACTTTTTTGCATTAACAAGCTAAAGACAATCTATCAATTTTCATTAGCGGTGATTTTTTCTAGATATGCATAACAATAAACTTCCTATTTGACATACATGTTGTGGCGGTACTTTTCCTTGCCCCCACATGTCAGCTTTCCTTAATACATATTATGGCACTAAAAAAGTGCACTGTTACATGCATTATTTCAACCAAACGTGCAGGGGCACTATTTTTTAGTGCCCTTACATCCTTTTTACAAAGTCCAAAAATAGAAGCATGAAAATTGTATGCATATGCACTACTAAGGTGCACACTTCCTTGAAGTTCCTAAAATGACTTCATACCTAGTATATGTTGCAACTACAATGACATTATCCAAGCCTAGCATCAAAGGAGACAAAAGATATGTGCTTGTATACAAATTATCCTCAAATCACCCTTAAAGGAAGTATCAAGCACTTTAGAAGGGTGAATGATGATTTATTTGCACCATTATTGTGTATGTTTGATCTGTCACTTGAAAAGAAAAGAGTTTCTAACAAAGCTTGGGAAGTGGTCAAGAAATATGGATGCATTTTCTTGCAATTCCCTACTTTCACCTATCTTAGGGTGGGTTGCTTTATAGGATATCCTTACATACTGCCAAGGTATCCTACTAATAAATTTATACTAATGGAGTTGTGTAGGAAAGTTATCTATATGCATAATCAACAACAAGCTATTCATAAGCCAGGGTTTAAATTCCCTATCTCCATTGGAAGGTATTTGGTGCAACATTCTAAAGCCAAATGAAGGTTCTTATTCATAATCCATTGGGGTGAAAAAAATTTAGTGACATGATCCTTAATACATATTGTATGCATATTATGCCAAAGTATCCTAATGATAAATTTTTACTAATGCATTTGTGTAGGAAAGTTATCTTTGTACATAATCAACAACAAGATATTCATAAGCCAGGGTTTAAATTCCCTATCTCCATTGGAAGGTATTTGGTGCAAATGATTCCTAAAGCCAAATTAGTAGAAATAGAAATGCAGATTGTAACTCTGAGAACCTTCAAAATAAGAGTATATTTTAACTATAGAGGCATGAAAGGAAAGATAAAGAAGATTAATACACATATCTTGTAGAAGTTGAGAAAATACAACTCTACAAACCTCGAAGATCACCTGCATGCAAATAACCTATCACAAAAGAAGATTAATGTTTTTGCATGAGTTTCAAAATTTGTTTAAAACAACTCGATTGGTATTTTTCCCCACCAAGCATTCAAAATGCTTGACCCCATCCATGTTATAGCGACAACTTTTTTGCATTAACAAGCTAAAGACAATCTATCAATTTTCATTAGCGGTGATTTTTTCTAGATATGCATAACAATAAACTTCCTATTTGACATACATGTTGTGGCGGTACTTTTCCTTGCCCCCACATGTCAGCTTTCCTTAATACATATTATGGCACTAAAAAAGTGCACTGTTACATGCATTATTTCAACCAAACGTGCAGGGGCACTATTTTTTAGTGCCCTTACATCCTTTTTACAAAGTCCACAAATAGAAGCATGAAAATTGTATGCATATGCACTACTAATTTTCAACTCTCATGAGTCATGTAGTGTTGCTATTTTTTAGTGACATTACATATGTTATGCCAAAGACATGTAGTGGTGCTGAAAATCAATACCCCTACATAAAATACTAAATTTTTTTGTAACACCTGAGAATGTTCAAAAATGCTTTCCAAGCTCCATTTCGCTTGTGACAACTCAATTTTTTTTGCTCCATTACTTCTATTTGCTTGCTCCATTGCACTTTCTTGGATATTTCCCACTCCCATTCTTACTGAATGTAATATTTTTCCAATATTGGGGAGAACCCCTATGTCTCATTACAACATCTTTTCATGCTCTTTTAGAAAAATTTCAAGGATTTCTTTGCAAGATATTAACATTTCCTAATTGATTCAATGACAACCGAGACATCTCCATTTTCAGGTAAGAAATGTGTCATGAAGTATAAATACCAAGGTGCTTACCCTCCCACAGTGGTTTCATCTAAAATTGATGAGATCAAGGATACAGAGGTAAGACATATGGACATGGATTATTTTTTCAAGAGAATTGAGAAACAACCTCTAGACCAGGAGATGAAGGCAGTAGTTGATAGCAACATTCATTTTTTTTCTTTATTTCCAATGGCAGCTCATTGTCCTAAAAATTTTCTACAAGTGACTTCTCAATACGTTAGAGAAGATAGGAGTGTTAGAGATTCTTCAGGCCATGTGATTATGAGACTTGATGCATATTTCTTTGATATGGTTTTTCAAGTTCCAATATGGGGACCTATACAAATCTCACTATTGAGCATGCTCAATCAACTTATGACAAGAATCAAAATGTAGCTAAGAAACTAATCAACACAAAGTGGTTAAAGACTCCAAGGCCTAAACTAGAAAGATGGTATTAGAACTTCCCTCATAGTGATTTTATGGAAGATGTGAATGATTTAATTACTTTCCCGAGTAGGGTTAAAGGTTTTCTGACTTCTTCAAAATTTCAAGAATGGATTTATGAATATATTAATATTATCAAGAGGAAGAAGCAACACATCTTATGGGGTGAAAAATTTAGTGACATGATCCATGATCATCTCATTAAGGTGCACACTTCCTTGAAGTTCTAAATGACTTCATACCTAGTATATGTTGCAACTACAATGAGACAGTATCCAAGCCTAGCATCAAAAGGAGACAAAAGATATGTGCTTGTATACAAATATTATCCTCAAATCACCCTTAAAGGAAGTATCAAACACTTTAGAAGGGTCAATGATGCTTTCTTTGCACCATTATTATGCATGTTTGATCCATCACTAGAAAAGAGAAGAGTTTTAGACAAAGCATGGGAAGTGGTGAACAAATATGGATGCATTTTCTTACAATTCCCTACTTTCACCTATCTTAGGGTGGGTTGCATTACAGGATATCCTTACATGCTGCCAAAGTATCCTAATGATAAATTTTTACTAATGTATTTGTGTAGGAAATTTATCTTTGTACATAATCAACAACAAGATATTCATAAGCCAGGGTTTAAATTCCCTATCTCCATTGGAAGGTATTTGGTGCAAATGATTCCTAAAGCCAAATTAGTAGAAATAGAAATGCAGATTGTAACTTTGAGAACCTTCAAAATAAGAGTATATTTTAACTATAGAGGCATGAAAGGAAAGATAAAGAAGATTAATACAAATATCTTGTAGAAGTTGAGAAAATACAACTCCACAAACCTCGAAGATCACCTGCATGCAAATAACTTATCACAAAAGAAGAGATGGAGACAAACAAGCACGGGTTCTTTGAAAACTGAAAATGTATATATCAGAGAGAATGAGAGAATGAATTGATGTGATAATACAATGAGATCAATCCTTATAAAAGGAGATCAAGAAACCCTAAATTGTAACCTTAAAAGAAACCCTAAAAGGAGAACATTTAATAATTAATATAATTATTAAATGTCACTTTATGCAAACTAGAGTGAAATCTTAAGAAGGGAATAAAGGTAACTTAATTAACACAATTAAGTTAAAACCTTTACTCTAACATATCTACCATGTTGAGGATATCTTGGTAGAATGTAGACATGATGAGGATGTCAAGAGAATGGATTATTGTAGGCTCACTATGGATAAAATCTCTAATCTTGGTTTAGCAGATATTCCTGTAGATATAGTGGATACTGTTGATATCAAAAATTTTGCTTGTGAGGAAAAATAAATAGAAAACACACCTTTTCCTCCCATCTAATGGTCCCAAAAGGAGGTTACATCTATTCGGAAAATGTTTTCTCTTATTCTAAGTAACACCAATGTGTGATTGTAGAGGAAAGGTATTAAGTTGAAACCTTTCACTATGGGTTCTAAGGGTGAAGTTTTGATGATCAAGAAAGTAGGAAACAAGAGCTCAAAACTAAGAATAAAGAAATTATTCCTTCCTCTTCTAGACGTAAGGGACAAAAGATCACATTTACCTATGGGAAGGGCACACCACCATCTATAGAAGAAGAGCAACCTATGAAGGAAGAATAAGAACAAGAGGAAGGGGAAAAAACAACAAAAGGGTAGGACGAAGAAATTTGGATATCACCACATGATAATATCCTACAAGATCTTCCCCAAACATCATCACCTATTTTTGAAACAACACCTTCAACTCCTCCTATTCCTACCTCTCCTCCTCTTCTTCCAAATTTACCTCCACCTGTAATGATTTTTCCTTCACTCAATATAAAAACACCTCCATCTTTATCATTACATACAATTATTTCATCCCCTTCCTTGGGATCAATTTATATAATGTAGAGGTTACTTTTGGGTCTCCATCCTCAATTCCTAGTTTATCATCTCCTTCCTTTGATATTTCGTCACAGTTAGTGTTTGATCTATTTACGAATGAATCGTTACAGGATGCATCAAATGTGTAGATTCCAGGTGTCGCGATGACTGAGACTCCTACTATTGTAACTACTACAATTGTGTCTACAAATATAGGTGTGACCCAAGAAATGGAAATAGGGCCATAAATTGGTGTTTCATTTCTTCTTCCATGGATTTCTACATAAACTCCCCAAAGGAAAAAGCAAGAAATTTCCCTTGATGAGTTTTATTTTGGGGAGTTAGCTCCTCCAAAGCCCAAAGGGAAAAATAAGCCAAAGGTTCTCTCATGGATACATATGGACAAGTCTGGATATAAGTATGTAGAAGTGGAAGAACCTCCTCAAGGTAGAAGCCATGAGAAAACTAACATAGATGAATACAACATTACAAGAGTTGAACTGGGGAATCACACAAACAAGAGAAAAGGAAGATGCTCAAACATATTTGACTGCATTGATGGAGAAGTTCGACAAACTAAAGGAGATCAAGGATATGTATAAGGAAAAATTTGAACATCTCACCTCTATGTTAAGAAGGATTACAAAATATTTTGAGGTTGTAGAACCTTTTGTTGGTTGTTTTTACTGTAACCAGGTTTATCTTCTATTCTACCTATAGAATTTTCAATTATAATCGAGGGCATCTCGAAGGACCTGGACCAACTAATGAGGATTTTAACAATAAACCTCCTACACTTCAAGCTCTGCAAAACCTAGGAGGGTGGTCCCTATAATGTGTTTATAATCTCTACACTGAACTTATAAACAATCATTAAAAATTAATAGATAATCCCATTTAATAGCTCAATAGAATAGGATAATATTGAATTGAATTAGCTTTTCATCAATAATACCAACTACTTGGAGCATGAGATGATTACAACAATATTTCACAACTTAAGATAGTCATATAATTTGCAATTTGGTAGCAAGATCTAAGTAGAGACAAACAAACATAGAACCTCACAAACACATACGATTTAGACCAGTGTCATATACCATTAGGGAGTCAAATTCATAAACATTTAAAATTCCATGATAGGTACAAACACATAGCATATAAGATCTCTGACAACAATTTCCTTACAACATCATCAATTTATATCCTAACCCAATAATTCTTACCAAATCCCTTTATAAACATATCCATCTATAACTCCAATCAAGCATTTTAATTAAAGCCAAAATGGAAGTCATACACACCAAAACAATGAGATGAACGCAATAACCCTTGATTATATTATTCAAAATTATGATATTCTTATACAAAGGAGAGACATGAGCTTGAAATGAATCATTATAACTTAAATGCTAGTACTGTTATGAAACATCAAACCTTCATAAACCCAAAACCCAACTTCAAAATGACATAAAACCTAAATTGCATTTACACTGAAACAATCAGGCTTTACAACTTTCTCTGCAACTATGCCTAGACTCAACCTCAAAATATCTAACTTGCCAACACTATTTGTGGCCTTGAAATCCTTCTTATAGAGAATGAAGGAGAAAAAAAGCATCGGGCCAGAAAATACACATGTCACCGGTCAATTGGACCGCTTTGTGACATTTCAAAAATATGATAACAATCGCCAAGTCCTAGAGCATCTTCTTGTTGATTCCACTCATTAAGGAATAGTTGTTGCATTGGCCAAACCTCAAAACCTGCGCCAAAAAACCACCATGGAAACAAAATCATAATCAATTATAACTATAACCGTTGAGTTGTTGATTACCGGTAGTAAACACCATCTTACTCCTTTTCGGTTAAGTACTTGTCCACCCATTTATGATAATCTTCATCTGTTGGCCAATCAAAATTCACCACCTCGTTCACCTTAGTATTGTAATGTGTGTATTTCACTGCAACTTGATTGGCTTCTCTTTCAAAGGACTCTAGGAATGTGTTGGTGTAAATTATTTTATCCATACTACTCACCAACAAATCATAATCCGAATCATCACAAATCAATTTGATTTGTGCATTAATAAATTCTTTTGCCCTCTCTTGCCACTTTTGCAATGTTTTAACATTTCCTTGTGCATCAGTGATGTCTGGCAAAAATGTATCACTCCAATCATCAAAGCTCTTTATCAACTCCCTAATTCTTCTACTCAAATCATCAGGTAGCGCCTAGAATCCCTTCAATGATTTTACAAAGATTTGAGTAGGCCTTAATGGCTGGGGTCTATTGTCTGCATCAAACCTAGAGGCCTTATACATAATATCCAGATCACTAGCCCTAGGGATCCACTTCTTAGCCAAAGGCAAAACTATTTCCCGATCCCTTAAAAACCAAGACCACCTACATGCAAATGGATACCTATCACATGCAAAAGACATTCAGAACAAATAAGAAGTTTTGTAAACCTCAAAGTGTAAAATGGATTATTGAGAATCTTTGTTATTACAAAGAGATCAATCCTTATGAAGGAGATCAAGAAACCCTAAAAGGAAACCCTAAATGAAGCCCTAGTGTGCACACTTAATAGTTAATAAATAACTATTAATGTGCCTAAGTTTAGCTTAAGCAACCTAAAAGAATAAGTCACTTAATTAATTTAATCATATTGATTAATTAATTAAGTCACTTATTCCTTTAGGTTGCTTAGGCTAAACTTAGGCACATTAATAATTATTTATTAATTATTAAGTGTGCACACTAGGGATTCATTTAGGGTTCCCTATTTTAGGTTTTCTTGATCCCCTCATAAGGATTGATCACATTGTAATTATCATATCATTCAATCATCAAAATTATGGTTTATGCTTGCACATACTTTTTATCTGAGGGTTTACAGAACATCTATTATTATTTGTTCTAAATATCTGTTGCATGTGATAGGTGATTGCTTGCAGGTGATTCTTGGGGACTATGAGGTTGAGTTTTATCAACTTCTACATGGTATCAGAGCTCCAAATCTATGGCTGCCAGTTCATGATTTGAATATATTCTCTCACAACATCTTTTTCTGTGCAAGGGTTTCAAGCCAAGCTGATTTTGTGTGCATTTGGGGGTAGGCATTTTTTTTGTGCATTTTTGCGCCAAACGGACATCGCCATCGCGTTCAAGATGCCCAAAAACCCTAGAAATGCCTTTTGTTTCATCGATTTTGGACCTGTTGAAAAAAACGGCAATTTATTTTTGCCAGGGACGCTGTACGGCCTCCCCAGCACGCGTCTCGAGGCAAAAAATTACGAAAATAAAAAAAAACCTAAGGGTTTTGCACGGCTATTTATAAATGTAGGCATAACTTGCCCATCACCCAAAAGCCTCCCGCACACCACTCGCGCGCCACCTGTGCCCAACCAAAGCTCAGCCGCCACCGGCGGCACCCTCCCTCGTCGCTCCGCCCGCACCAGCCCCCGAGGGCTTGAAATTGCCCAGCCGCGGGTCACATGGGTGAATAGGCCCCACTCGCTAGCCCCAGCTGGACTTCTAGCCCCATGTGTGGTCATGTGGGTGACCGAGGGCTTCGATCCAGACCCCTGCCGCTAGCCCCTTGGTCGCCAAGGGCTTATTTTTTTTGGCCCCTGAGGACCCCTAGAGGCCTTATTGAGCAGATTGGAGCACTTTTCCGAAATTGGCTATAACTTTCTCATACGGTGTTCATTTTTCAAAAAAAAGATATCATCGGAAAGCTGGTTCAATGCTCTTTCTATTTGTGGAGGTTTGGCTTTTTGGTTTTTCTATTTTTGTGCCTTTTTAGCTTGTTAAAGCCAGAAGTTGTTGTTTTCACTCCGGGAAGCGTAACTTTTGCGTCCGGACTCTGTTTTACGAAAAGAAATAGGTGTCAGAAAGTTGATTCAGTACTTTACACAGATCTCAGACCTGATTTTTCAGAATTTTTTACTAGGTATCTAATATTACCATTTGATCTTAGCCTTTAGTTTTTTAATTATTTTCTTAGGAAGCGTGCTATCAGGCTTTTTTTTGAGATCAACGAGCATTGTCTTTTTTATTTGAGAGTATATATTTTTATTTTCTATCATGGATATAGATAAAATTTCACCCCTTACTCCATTCAACTATATTGGTTGGAAAAAACAAATGGAGATTCACTTGTAACACAAAGGGTTGTATAGGGTAACCATGGGCACAAAATTGAACCTACAGGTGCTGCTAAAAAGACAAAGTGATTTAATAGGTGTGATGAAGCTTATGGTACATTATATCTATCTCTTTCTTCTAACCTTCTTTTTCACATTGATTCTTGCACTACACCCCATGCGGTTTGGACTACTTTGTAGTCTTTGTTTGGGAAATAGGATACTATGATAGGGTTTCAATTAGAGAATGAGCTTATTGGCTTAAATCCTATGAATTTTGATAGCATCCAGGAGTTTTCACCAAACTCAAGTCTCTTAGATTGCAGTTGTCATAGTGTGGTGTTCAGAAGGAAGACTCTCAATTGATATTGTCCATTCTTTCTAAGCTTGGACCAGACTATTCAGTTTTTGTTTCTACCTTTTATGCTACTAGGGATGCACTTGGTAATAGATTTACTATGCCTTCTTTTGATGATTTTGCATCTTCTCTCACTCAAGAGTAGGCCAAGTTGGCCAATATGGGCAAATTAAAGCCCTCTTCATCATAGGCACTTATTGCATCACAGGAGCCCATAGATCAGAAGGCTTCTATAGGAAAAGTAAAGAAACAAAAACAAAATGATTCCAAATCTTATGAGCAACAAAAGAAGTCCTCAGATTCATCATCCTCTTCTAAGGGGAAATCATTTAGAAAGGAGCAGGGCCCATGTGCATATTACAAGAGAGAAGGACATGCAGAACATAATTGCTACAAGAAGGACATTGATGAGCTAAAGAATCTTCTTCAAAAACATCAGATTGATTTGCCTTCTAGGATGTTTACATCATCTCCTTCCCCTCCTTCTTCTTTTGTACAACATGATAGGGGCACAACTGGTTTACATACTTCATCAGATATGAAGGGGCATGCTCTTTGTGCTTCTTCGAGTCTTGGATCAGGGAGATGGCTTCTAGATTCAGGAGCATCTCATCATATGGCTCTACATAGACTATGTTCACTTCCTTTGAGTCTCACACTATGTCTCCTATTTTGATGGGAAACAATACCTACATGAGTGTTATAGGGAAGGGGTCTATTAGTTTTGGGGACAACACTTTTCAGGATGTCTTGTGTGTTCCTCATTTGATGAACAACCTTCTTTCTATATATCAAATCACACATGGAGGCAATGGGAGGTCTGTGGAGTTCACACCTAATTCAGTTATCATCAAAGACTTGGAGAGTAGAGTAGTTATTGCTACTGGGGTGGTGGATCACTCATCTCAGTTGTATTCCTTTGCAGATTTTGCTACTAATGGTGCTTTTGTTCCTATAGCTGTTCATCACACTTCTAGTGTGAATCATCATTCAGAGGAGACATTTGGCTACTTCAACATTGGAGTTCTCACTTCAGATCCTGCTCTTGAGCAATCCATTCCATCTCCTCCACCTACTATTGTAGTTGCTGATAATTCTATGAATACAAATGTGGTTTCTTCCGTTTCCATGCAGTAGGATCCAATTGATCATCCATTTTTGGAGGTTCCTATTCTATCTTCACCCACTTTGACTTCTTCATTTGTTGAGGTCACACCTGCTTCTGTGGAGACATCATGGGCTACACCTACTTCACCTTTAGAGATTGCTTTCATTCGACCTCTTCCCTCTCACTTCTTTCAGGAGATGCAGTTTCTTTAGTTCTTTTGGGGCTACTTCATTCTAGGGGGGATCTATGGTCTCTTTCTTCCTCTCTTCTGGGGGGGTTCTTTTATGTATCTTTGTGATGGATGGTGTCCTTGGAGGGTCTTATGGAGTCCTCCATCTTTCATCACTTAGTTTCTCTTTGCAATTCTATTTTGGGGAGGAGTTTTATTCCCACTGGGTTTTCTCCTTTACCCCGGTTAGTTTAGTTTGCATTGCATTTGTACTTTGGTACCTGATTAGGCCTTTGTTACCGAGACCCATCTTTGCTTGCATGCATCTTTTTTCTAGTGTTTTAGCTACTCCCTAAGTTCATCTTAAGGGGGGGTGTTAGAGTAATAATTTATTACTCTTAATTAATTTAATCATATTGATTAATTAATTAAGTCACTTATTCCTTTAGGTTGCTTAAGCTAAACTTAGGCACACTAATAATTATTTATTAATTATTAAGTGTGCACACTAGGGATTCATTTAGGGTTTCCTATTTTAGGTTTTATTGATCTCCTCATAAGGATTGATCACATTGTAATTATCATATCATTCAATAATCAAAATTTTGGTTTATTCTTGCACATACTTTTGCTCTGAGAGTTTACAAAACATCTATTATTATTTGTTCTGAATAATTGTTGTATGTGATAGGTGATTGCTTGTAGGTGATTCTTGGGGACTATGAGGTTGAGTTTTATCAACTTTTACATTTTATTCCACCCAAAAATAAAGAATATAAAGAATGTACAAATGGTAATCTACCATCCACCTTCTCATTTAAATGCCTCAAAATTGTGTCCACTACCTCATTTTGTTTGGTAGTTGCACCATCCTCACTTTCCTTTAAGGAAGCCTATAATTTTTTGATCTTATTTAACATTTTCTTCTTGGTGGGATCCATAGAATACTCAACTTCCTCCTCAACTAGCCCTAGTGTAGGATTGAGAATAGGTGTCTGGATGGAAGATCCTGGAGTAGAAACAATTGGAGTAGTAAGGGGGGTGGATCTTGAAGTAGGAGGTAATGCTCTGATACTAGGAGTGCTGGAGGATTCTCCTACCTACCCATATTTTAACCTATCTACTTCATATTGCAGCTCAACATTATTTTTCTGCACCCTACTATATTCTCCTATTATTATGTTGTACTTCTCCATCAGATTCCTCTTTTCAACCTCTTCTCTCTCGACTGTCTTTTGGGCCAATTTGGCCACATTTACTGTCAGGCTTGTAGCTTCTATTGTTGAAGTTTCAAAAGATCTCTTGATAATTATCCCTCCCCTTAGGTTTGGACTAATATCAGTTAGATTTTGTTTTCTTCCTTGGGGTGCCAATAACCATATGGCCAGAGTTTCATACTCCTCACTAAAGGAAGAATCTTGCAAAGCTACCTTAACCTCTTCTTCATTGTTTTGCATAGGATGCTTGGACTGTAGGATAACATTGAATGCTACAACATTGGCTATGTCCCACTTAGGTAAAATTAGGACACCAGCCTGACTCACAAGTCTCCTTCCTTCCTCATGAGTGATGTTCTTGAATTCCTCCATTAGTTCAGCCTTGACTTCATCATCATTCTCCTGCTCAGACCTATAAGGTCTTGATTCTCTCCTTCTCTTTCACTTATCCTAGTATTCCTCCAATTTCATCCTCCAAATTAGTTTCAAGAATACAGGAGTCTTCACAAAGGCATCATCATCTATGAATGTCTTGCAGGCCTCCATCCTGACATCTTGTACACACTGCCCCTTTATAACCATATCAGATAACACCAATTGTGTTGATCTAGGAGGGGAAGGGATACCAACATGCATGTCTTGATTAGTCACAATTATCTCATCCATCAGAGCCTCTTGTGTTTCCTCAACCTTTTTCCTCTTAGGGCTTGGCTCTGATGGTAACACTACAGGATCCCCTCTTGGTGATGGATCTAGATCCACAATATTTATCCCTCCACGTGCTCTGATCCTTGGGGTTGGCTGTGATGATGCTTTCACTATTTATTTTCCCTTCTTATCCCCCTCATCCTCCTCACTGCTATCATTCCTCTTTCTCTTGTATAGAGGTTTTTCAATTGGGGGTTGATAAGTTGGCCTTGTTTCCTCAAGCCTCACCTTTGGTCTCTGGATTCCAAAGTCCATTTCCAAATTGACCTTCTTGGTCATCAAGGTGCCCATGATCTCTATAAAATTATCCAACAAGAAATAAATTCTCTTGTGGAATGGAGTAAACTCCATTAATGGATCAAATTTTGGATCCATTTTATGCACCATGGCCAACAACTTCTCATAGGCAATCCATTTCTCTTTATTCAATTCATGCCTATTCAAATCAAACTAATTTCTAATTAGGTCCTCATGAAAGTTGAATTCATGCACAAATCTGCCACATTTAATTCGTTGCCTGAGTAAGGCAAAGAATCAGGAGTCTGCCTTAGTTAGACCCCCATTTTGGTGTTTCCACCTCCATCGATAACCAAAAAGCAATGTAGTAGAAATATGTGATAAAGGAAAGGCGAGAGAATAAAAACACTACAAAACAATACAATGCTACTCAACCAAATCACAAAGGAGAGGAGAAAAATTTCACTAGGTAATGGAGGAGAATATGGATGTGGCAAGGTCACCACAACATCAACTATGATGAAGGGAGGTCTCACAGGACTCCAAGCACACTTTTTTATGGCTTTATTCACAATAGCTATGTGGAGTTGATGGAGTGTTGCTACTACAATGGAGTGTTGAAGTGTTGCTTGAGAGTGAAGTGAATGTTGTAAAACACTAAGAGATGTCTTGAGAATGTGTGTAGAGAGATTGAAGAGATGAAATGGATGAAGGAAGAATGTTTTTGAAGGTGGGATGGGAAGAATCTACCATTTTTAAGGTCGGTTGGTTGAAGAGGGAAATTACAATTTGACCCCAATCAGGAGTGTAACGCCTTTCCCAACTTCAGACGTATAAATCCATTACATATGACAGTGTACAACATAGATGTTCACACACTATGCATGTGTCCCCGAAAAATATTCTCTCACCGACACAACATATAGATTCCAAGTGGAAGGAAGGCAGTTGGGTGATGTGGAATTTTTCCTTCGGATTTGATTTTCTAAGGTGAGGGTATGTGAGAGGGAAATTTGCTTAAGGGGAGAAAATTATCTCTTATACATTTTCCCCCCACTTTAGCTAGCACAAATATTGATGAGTGCTTCAGTACAGTGGATCAAAGAGTTAGCAAAGTTGTAGATTTATACCCTAGCTATTGAGGAAGCCAAGAGAAGAAAGAACCTTACAAGCCCACATAACTGTAAGGAGGAAACCCCCAAGAAAAGGGGCCCACTCAAGGGATGTGTTGTTTGAAAGTGTAACAAAGATGTTTTTTCTCAAATCGATTCACCATCAAGGAATCCTTTCGAAAGATGTTCACTTCATCAATGAATTCAAAATAAAAAAAATGGACCCTCATGTGGTGAAGGTTGAGGCTTCTCCCATAGGAAAACGCTACTCCCTCCTCGGAGGAAAGTTTTCAAGCTCTTTCTTTATGAACACATGATGAAGAAAACACATTCCATTAGGGGTTCAAGTCGTAAATGCAATTTTTTAAAAATGTTTGCAAAGATTTTTAAGAAAATATTTATTGGAAATGGATACATTTTCTAAAAATTTTGAGGTTGACATTATAGCCCCCACTTAGGGTGGTGCATGATGAATGCAGGGGCACATGATAGCCTAAGGAGAGAATGAAAGAATGAAAAAGTGATGTTGTGGCTTGTGGGATATAATGGTATGTCATCGTGGTGATGTTTCCACACACATTAGGGACAACACATAGACACCACAACATCACAAATCAAGAAAAGAAGAGAGAAAGATAAAAGAAAAGTTTAAAAGAGACAAAGACGTCAGAAACAATGAACATAGGGGTGATGTGAAATTTTAGGGTTAGGTCTGCTCATGAATATATATATAGGTATAGTAATAGTATATTAATGAACTATCATCAACCCCTACTATATCAAACCATGTGAAGAATGCATGAGAAGACAAAGTAAAAATAAAAAATTGGGTCAACATGGAAGGGGAACCTAAATGCCCCCAATGCTTTGCATTGTTCCCAATTTTCCAAAAATCAAAAACAAACATGGAAGAATGATGATACAGATAAAATAAAATTCATGACACCAAAATAACTCCTATATCCAAGCACCAACAAGGGTGAGAAGGGTCATTGAGGAACACATAGCATAATCATAGGGGAACACATCACAATACACACACATCTACTCTAAATATAAAGAAGAGGCCTCCCTCTAACACTCATTGACCAAGAGGTCATCTGCTTCCCAATCTAGATCATTATAAGGGGAAGGAGGATGAGCCTACAATGGTGGAATATTAAGGGGAGGAGCTTCAAACCCTCCTGCAATAAGGGCTAAGGAAGACAACCCCATAAGTTCTTCTCCACTTGGCTCTTGTGGAGCTATGGTCAACGATTTTGCAAAGATCGTCGACAAGGTCGAAGCTTCATCCAAAGAGTTAAACATGCACTTTACAAGAGTTCAATGTCATTCCTCAAAGGATGAAGAGGGAGGCACCCAAGATTCACTAGTAGGCTCATCGAGTGACTTGGGAGCAGTGAAAAACTCAGGGGAAGCCTCAACTTTCTCCATTACTAGGATGGAACAAGATAGAACAAGACTGCATTTTGGAGAAGGTGGGATCCTCTTATGCCATCCATTGCTGAAAGGGCCATCCTCTACCCTTGGATTTTTTGGGGGATGTGAACTCCCCACAGATGAGGTGAGAGATGTAGAGGAAGAGGAGAAAACTATGCTCGATAACACCAAAGTATTCAACATATCCATGGGCTTAGGGAACGGTGGAATTTCCAGATGGCACATCAACAAGGGTGGCTCATCCTAGGGGGCGATGAAAACCTACACCTTTTTGGGGTCAGGCACATTCTTACTCATAGTGGAAGCTAGAAGCGAGACTGAACTAGATTGAACAGAAGCAGAGGGGAGGAGAGAAGAGGACACATCAAGAGGCTTTGATACAAGGGTGGTTAGCTCCTCTTCCTTCTCTTCAAAGTGTCCTACTCAACTACCAAATCCTTTCACTAACATTTGCGCTCATGTGCAAGGTAGTTTTTGTGACTCTTTGAGCTAGAGTTTGGGAGCTGCGAAGGGAAAAAGCTCCTACTCGGCCACAGGAGTGTTTACTACAACTATTTCTAGTGGAGGGATAGGCTCCTGAATAGGAGCAAGAGGAGTAGGTTGAGAAATAGTAGGGGGAGTCAGATCTAGTGCCTTGGTAGTGGGCCTCTTACCATTTACTGCTTTGGGAGTAGAAGTAGTAGGAGGCTGCTAAGGCCGAGACATAGAGGATTCCCCATAGGGACCTTGTTTCTTGCCATATTGAATGAGCCTAGTCTCCATGGGAAGAATAGGAAGCTCAAATTTGGGATGCTTACACTTTTTCCAAGCGGGCACCATAGGGTTCTCTCGTAAGCACATAACATAATTTGATGGTGCCATTGTAGGGCGAGATGGAGCATCAAGCTGAACAACAAAAGTGGAAGAAGAGGGACCCTGAGAGGGATTTTCTTCTTCTCTTCTATGGGCCTTGGCAACATCACTATCATCTTTTAGGCATGCCCTATGAAAAATAGCATGAGGTGATGGAGGGTACCTCACTCTAGGTGTTAAGAACCCTTTCTTGTACCCTTGATATGTCTAGTACAAGAGTGGTGAAATGCACAAGACAACTATGAGTGGGGGTGAATTAGTTGTAACAAATTATATTCACTTCTAATCTTAATCAATTCCTCATTCACTTTAATTCATTATTAAGTATAAAAACATGAAATGTAGATAACAAAAAGAAAATACTAGACACATTGGATTTACGTGGAAAATCCAATGAGGGAAAAATCATGGTGAGGATTAACTCGCAATATAGTAGTAATACAAAACCATATAAAAAGGCTCACTACTAGAGGGCTCATTGCCTAGAAAGGACTCACTATCTAGATGCAAATACTCACTACCTATAGATAGGACTCACTATCTAGAAGGAGGTTCACTACCTATAGACAAAGAAAGAATATAAAATCCACCACAATAGGTTCCACACATTCACATCCTTGATCAAAGAATTACACACCATCAACTCATTGCTTTCAGGAATCTAACACATTAAAGTATTGCTACCTTTATTCACTTTTGAACACTCTACTTTTAGCACTTGTTTCACACTTTTCAAAATTCTCACTTGTAATTCACAACATCTTGACTTGAATTTATATCATCTTCAACCTTAGAAAATTTCTCCAAGATCAGCTACACATTTTTCATTTTACAAATTGAAATTAGGTCGGTGACTCAACATTTCCACAGTGGATAAGAAAGGGAGTGGACCAAATACATAATTAACTAGGACCAAAAACAATATCTTGGATCAATCACACACTTCCTTAATCGATGCTTATCTTTCATGTAACGTGTAGACACCAGGTCGACCAAACCTAATGAAAATACCAATGAACTTTGAAGTATGAACATCCACAACAAGATGATAACTTGTGGATAAAATAACATGCTTCACTAGATATTGGAACACCTCTTAGATACCATCAGATACATCCACATCAACTACAACAATATTCATACACATAACTCTTTCCATCAGTCCAACCGGACTGTGCAGACACACATAGTAACTCTGGAACAAGCCTTCCGGAGCACCAAACCACAAAAACGTTTTCTAGAACATAGATAAAACCTTTAGTAACCTTCTTCTAGATTCGTAGGACCTAAAATAAAATAACAGAGGACTACAAAGTAGAAACATCTCTCCTAGTCCATAGACAAACAACTCAACCAGAATAGTTCACACACTAGTGAACACAATTTTCACTCTTCACCAAACTAGAGGCTATAACTTAGGATATATTATCCAATGAAGATCATAAAAAATACTATAGATCTTCCCAAGAATAGGATCAACACAAAATAAATGATGATCACAACACCATAGCACACTCAAAACACACACACAACTTTGTCTTCTCTATTTATTAATTTTCTCAAAAGCACTTGACAATTCATCATATCAACACACCTGCAACACCATAAAGATAGCTCCATGTACTCACAACATTTCTATAGTATCTCAACCATACATGTACCACCTACAACACTTGATTCCTTTCTCAGCAACAACTTGAATTGTGTTGATATCAATGACAACATTAATGACAACACCACCATACTTGCAAGAATCTCGCCCTTTGTCATTGATGGCAACACATGATGTGAAAAACCATCAAAGACAACATACACAGTTTCCTACTTCTTCTTCTCCCATTTTTTCATATTAGACAACCTACACAATGTTTATGCACTCTCTTTTCCTTACAAAGGTTCTCTCCCTTTCGTATTTTTTCATGTGACTCTCTCTCCCCCTTTGAAATCAATGGAAAAGGAAATTTTAGCACGATTCTTCATCCATATAAAATTTTGATCACTCCCCCTTAGGAGTGCACCCACATATCATACTGCAATAATTACACTCTCTACTCCCCTTGAGGAGTAGACCAAAATCATTAGTCCAGACAAATGAAGAATTTGTAGATCCATTGGAATGACGCACCTCCATGTGCACCTAGTTCAAAGAAGGAGGGGTAGTAACCCCCAACTTCTCGCTGAGATACTCAAAAGTATCCTTCGGAAGAGCCTGAGTAAATATATCTACAATCTAATCCTTTGTAGATACATATTCAAGTTTGACTTCATTCTTGAACACCTTCTCCCTCAAGAAATGATATCTGATAGATATATGATTTTTCCTTGATTGCATTACCAGATTCTTTGAAATATTTATTGCACTTGTATTATCATAGAAAATAGGGATAGGCTCATCACACATCACACCTATATCCTTCAATTTTTGTTTCATCCAAAGTACCTATGTACAACAAGATGTTACTACAATATACTAAGCTTTTGTAGTGGATAAAGAAACTGAATCATGTTTCTTGCTTAGCCATGAAACCAATATTTCTCCAAGAAAGAATGCACCACCACTTGTACTCTTTTGTTCATCTACACAACCATCCCAATCTGCATCAGTTTAGGCATTCAAGGTGAAATCAATGTCCTTAAGATACCAAAAACCATAATCTAGAGTGCCCTTTAGATATTTGAATATCCTCTACACAGCTATAACATGTGTTTCTTTAGGTTCATATTGAAATATGTAAACCAAACATATTGCATGCATGATATCCGGTCTAGTAGCAGTAAGATATAACAGTCCACTAATCATAAATCTGTACATTCTTTGATCAATTTTAGGAGAATAATCATCCTTACTCAATTTGCATCTAGTCACCATAGAGGTACAAACTGGTTTGAAAGCATCCATTCCCAACTTCTTCAGTAATTATTTAGCATACTTATACTATGAAATGAATATTCCATTATCAGTTTGATTCACTTAGATTCCAAGAAAGAAGTTCAACTCACCAATCATAGACATCTCAAACTCTTTATGCATCTCATCTAAAAATTTATTACACATACCTTCATTTCCTCCAAAGATAATATCATCAACATACACAACCACTATCAAAATTCTATTTCTTTCAACTTTGAAATAGAGATTTCTTTCTACGGAGCCTTTGTTGAACCCTTGTTGTGTTAAATATTTGTCCAATCTTGCATACCATGCTCTAGGAGTCTGTTTAAGCCCATATAATTCCTTTTCCAACTTGCAGACCATATCTATTTTATCTGATAACTGAAATCCTTCTGGTTGTTCCATATACACTTCTTCTTCCAATTCTCCATTCAAGAATTAAAACTTCACATCCATCTCGTATACTTTGAAATCTTTATGAGAAGAAAAATCCAAAAACATTTGAATGGCCTCCATTCTTGCCACTGAGTCAAATTTCTCCTCAAATTCTATTCATTCAACCTATGAATAAACTTTTCATACAAGCCTTGCTTTATTTCTTACTACTCCACCATCTTCATTCAACTTATTATTGAACACCCATTTTGTACCAATTGCATTCTTGTTTACTAGTCTTGGAACCAGTTCCCATGTTTGATTCTTCTCTATCTGTTGCAACTCTTCTTTCATTGCTCTAACCCAATTCTCATCTTTGCATGCTTCACACACTTTTTTAGGTTCTATCTTAGAGAGTAAACAAAAATTTACCTCAGGGGCTACCACTTTGCTTCTTGTCTTTACACCTTCACTTTTATCTCCAAGTATCTATTCTTCTAAATGATTCTTTTGTACATACTTAGGAGTCTTAGGAGCAGGTTTTAGAGTCTCTTCTTCTTCGATCTATTCTTCTTATTCCTTATTTTATTCTTGTACTTGTCTTCTGATAGGATCATCTAGTTCAACTTCACTTATCTCAACTGGTCTGTGCATATCTTTATCAACTTTTACATTTGCAATTTCAACTATCTTCCTCAATCTTTTATGGAAGAATCTACATGCTTTTTTGTTAGTTGAATATCCAAGAAAAATACCTTCATCACATCTTGCATCAAAATTTCCAAGGTTCTCATCATCTCTTTTAATGTAACATCTTCTTCCAAACACCTTAAAGTACTTAATAGTGGGAGTCTTACCAGTCCATAGTTCATAAGGATTCTTTGTGTTGTTACCTCTGATCTAAACTCTATTAAGAATATAAACAACAGTGTGCATTTCTTATCTCCAATATACATCAGGAATATTTTCCTCTTTCATCATAGTACTTGTAGCCTTTTGAATAGTTCGGTTCTTCCTCTCTACAACTCCATTTTGCTGAGAAGTTCTAGGAGAAAAAAATGTCTCTTTATACCATGCTCTTTGCAAAATGTATAAAACTCACCAGAAGTGAACTATCCACCTCTATCAAACCTTAAACATTTGATTCTTAGCTTCACTAAATTATCTACCCTTTCTTTGAACACTTTGAATCTATCTAGAATTTGAGATTTCTCCCTAAGAAAAGTAACCCATGTCATTCTAGAATAATCATCAATAAAAAGCATGAAATACCTATAACCATTAAGACTTCATGTTCTTGTGGGACCACAAAGGTCTGTATGAATCAATTCCAGCATTTTGGTAGTTTATTTTTCTTTCCCTTCAAAACTACATCTTATTTGTTTTCCCAATTGACATCTTCTACAAATAGTATTGGTAGGCTTTGTAATCCTGGGAAAATCCCTAACAACTTCTCTTGAATAGATCCTAATCATATTGTCAAATTTTAAATATCCCATCCTCTTGTGCCATAGCCAACATTCATTAACTTGATAAACAAAACACTGACCATCACCACTCTTAAGCTAATAAATGTTTCCATGTGTTCTTCTTCCTACAGCCACCATAGTTCTGGACCTTTTTATGATCTCACAGGTTTTATCCTGAAACTCAAGCTTAAATCCTTTGCTACACATTTTTCCAACACTCAAAATATTATTCCTTAAGCCCTTAACATAATAGACATTATTAGTACTATGTTTTCCATAAAAACTAATTGTTCCTTTTCCAACAATCTTAGCACCAAAATCATCTCCAAACATGACTAATCCTCCATCATACTTTTCAAGTTTAGTGAACTTACTTTTGTCTCTGGCCATATGAATTTAACATCCACTGTCAATTACCTAGTAATCTTCATCTTTTCTAGCATGAAAGGAAGTAACCAGAGTACCTTCCATCTTATCCTTCTTTCTCTCTGGACCACATTCCCTTGCATATCTTCCATGGTTAGTAGATACAAATTTATTTTCCAAGGCTAGAAACAAGCATTCATCTTTATCATTCTCAAAATCAGACTCATCATCAAAAATTCTAGCATCTTCTCTAACATAATACAATTTCTTAAACTTTATGTCCTTTTTGTCTTTATTATCTCTATTTTTTTTGTGTACAACTCTATTTGGACATCTTGAAGCATAGTGACCAATATTTCCACAACTGAAACATTTAAAAGGTAACATACATTTGTACTTACTGGTACCTTTCTTCAACTTCCTTGTAAATTTTTCTTCCAACTCTTTTGAACCATCACTATCCAGATCATCTTTTTTCTTAGTTGCTTTGAAGGTTGATTCTATTTTCTCCTTTTATTTTCCAAACTTTCTCATCTCAAATGTAGTCAAGGTGCCAAATAGCTTCTCTTTAGTGAATTTATTTAGATCATACACTTCCTCAATAGCAAAGGCTTTCTCACTATAACTCTCTGGTAGAGTCATCAAAATATTCTCTATTACATCTTCATCCATTAGATTATCACCATGATTTTTAACTTCATTTGCTGCAATATCAACCCTCTGAAAGTAGCTTGCAATGTCTTCACCTTCTTCCATTTTCAAGTTCTCATATCTGTGCTTTGTTGTTAGCTTCTTTGATAATTTGACTCTATCATTTCCTTCATAAATATCTTTTAACTTTTCCCATACTTCATAAGCAGTGCCTAATGAAATAATTTTTATCTGCTCAGTCTTATATAAAGCACTAAAGATAGCATACCTTTCTTTTTCATCTTCCTCGTAGGTAGAAATCTCATCTGAAGAAGAAGGACCACTTGTCAGCTCAACATATTTTGTCTCAAAAGCTTTCCAAGTCTTGAAACCAAGAGAAATCAGGTAACCTCTCGTCTACACTTTCCTATTACTCTATTTAGCTCCATCAATAATAGGGATAAACAACTTGTGTTCCATCAGATCTACCACAAGTGATTAAGCTCTTCTCTCAGGAACCAAATATCTGATACCAATTGTTGAAATGCACAAGAGAACTGAGAGGGGGGGTGAATTAGTTGTAACAAATTACATTCAATTCTGATCTTAATCAATTCCTAATTCACTTTAATATGTTATTAAGTATAAACATGAAATGCAGATAATATAAAGCAAATACCAGAGACAACATATTTATGTGGAAAACTTAATGAGGGAAAAACCGCAATGAGGATTAACTCACAATATAGTAGTAATGAAAAAACTAGATACAAAGGCTCAGTTCCAAAGGGCTCACTACCCAAAAAGCACTCACTTTCCAGATACAAAGGCTCACTATCTACATATAGGACTCATTATCTAGAAGGAGGCTCAGTGCCTATAGATAAAGAAAGATAATAGAAAATCCACCACAATAAGTTCCACACATTCGTAGCCTTGATCAAAGAATTAGAGACACCATCAGCTCATTGCTTTCAAGAATCTAACACATTAGAGTATTGATGCCTTGATTCACTTTCACACACTCTAATTTTCGCACTTGTTTTGTACTTGTCACACTTCTCGCTTGTAATTCACAAAATATTGACTTTTATTTATACCATCTTCAACCTTAGAAACTTTATCCAAGGTCACCTACACATTCTTCATTTTATAAATTCATATTAGGTCGCTGACTCAACATTCCCGTAGTGGATAAGAATGAGAGTGGACCAAATACATACTTAACTAGGACCCAAAACAACATCAATAAAACACTTCCTTAATCGATGTTTATCCTTCATGTAATGTGTAGACACCAGGTCAACCAAACCTAATGAAAAAACCAATGAAATTTGAAGTACACACATCCATACCCACTTCACCAGATATTGGAACACCTCTTAGATACCATCAGATACATCCACATCAACTACAACAATCTTCATACACAATACTCTTTCCATCAGTCCAATCGAACTATGCAGAGACACATAGTAACTTTGGAAAAAGCCTTCTAGAGCACCAAACCACAAACATGTTTTCCAAAACATAGATATCACCTTTATTAACCTTATTTCAGATCTATAGGACCTAAAAAAAACCAAAAAAAGACTCCATAGCAGAAACATCTCTCCCAGTCCATAGACAAACAACTCTACCAGAACAGTTCACACACCGGTGAACACAAATTTCCCTCTTCATCAAACTAGAGGCTATAACTTAGGATATATTATCCAATGAAGCCCATAAACAATACTACATATCCGCACAAGCATAGGATCAACAAAGAAAAAATTAAAAGCACAACATCAGAGCACTTTCATAACACACACAACTTTGTCTTCTTTGTTTATTAATTTTCTCAAAAATACTTGACAATTCATCATATCAGCACACCTACAACGCCATAAAGATAGCTCCATGTACTCGAAATTTTTCTATAATATCTCAACTATACATGTACTACCTGCAACACTTGATTATTTCTCTACAACAACCTAAAATGTGTTGACATCAATGACAACATTAATGACAATACCACAATACTTGTAACAAAGAGGTCCTTCCTACATGGGAGAGGACTGACCGACGCAAGCCAAAAGTGATCTAAGGAGTAGGTATCATGCATAAATGGTGGTTTATAACCATTTTCATGAATCACATGCTCTAAAGGCACATGAATGGACTTCATACACTTATGCACAATCGAGGGAACTGTGTTCATAGCTACTAGCTAGGGGATACCCAATTTCACTCTAAAGAGCTCAGACCCTGGGATTATGTCAAATAGCAAGTTTGTAGATTTATGTCCGACAAGGAGTGACAAAACGATACTACCAAGGGGAGGTACATAAATTCCGTTATGTGTGCAGATGGTTCTCACAAGTACATTATACCCATCTTTGTGTAGTAAGTTAATTAACATAATCTCCTTGGTTATGATATTTACTTGAGACGTGAGATCAACAAGAACACTTGCTACAATGTTCCCATTGATTCACGCAGGGATATAAAGAGGAGATGATTCTCTATTGAAGCCCATTGACAAGTATTGCAAGATGAAGGTTATTCTTGGACCACTACTCGCAGGACGCTCAGAGGGGATAGGTAAATGTAGGAAAGAGGCCATCACACACACTAAATGATATTTTCACAAAGCCCCCCAAAAGGTTGTAAAATAGGACAGTGACCCAATTAAGGTTTCTTTGTGCAACACTTATAGAACCTTCCAACTACACCTACTAGGGGTCACAGGTTGGGTTGCAAGGTAAAAATCCCCACAACGCTCACACCCAAAATAATCCTAGAGCATAAGGAAATGATCTTTTAGTACTGCTAAACGGAACCAAAATGCTTCATGTCGGGTTTACCAAAAATGTAAGAGAGGGGAACCAACCACATAAAGTCTCTAGGTCACAGAGAGCCAAGAGTAGAGGGCTGCCCTAACTTACCTCACTCTAAAGGGGTGTTTCAGATAGGGTTCAAGAATGATGAGAATTATAAAGTACTTATGTCACTCTTCAGACCCAAAATCCAATTTTAGGCTAGGTGAGATAGTTTTCATAGTCAATAATCCACCTCAAATAGCTCTTTGTCTAAGGACGACAATGTAGTTCTGGGATGACAACATGGCACACTGGTATTTCTCTGGCGCACTAGCATCCATACGACCAAAAAATAGGAAGTATAATATAAACTACCTAAAAATGAACTAATGTCCTAGCTGGTTATTCTCAAATGAACAAAATAGGATGATAAGATGTGAAAAGTACATATGAAGATGATAGAAGAAATAAATAAAAGCTAGTGTGATGAAGATAATCTCACAAAAATGCCTTTTCGCCAGCTAGCTCCACATGTACATTCACCTACACACAATCAAGAGTGTAAATTATTGGTGATGCATAGGGGTCTTCCTCAGTCAGAACCTTGTTTTTGTGTTTCCACCTCCATGAATAGCCAAAAGAAACATAGTAGAAATATGTGATAAAGGAAAGGAGAGAGAATGAAAACACTACAAAACAATGCAATACTACTCAACCAAATCATAAAGGAGAGGAGTGAAATTTTACCACCTCCACCCAAAATATCACTAGCCAATGGAGGGGAATATGGACTTGGAAAGGTAACCACATCCTCAACTATGATGAAGGGAGGTCTCACAAGACTCCAATCCCACGCTTCTATTGCTTGCTTCACACTTTCTATGTGTAGTTGATGGAATGTTGCTACTGCAATGGAGTGTTGAAGTGTTGCTTGAGAGTGAAGTGAATGTTGTAAATTGGTAAGAGATGGCTTGAGAATGTGTGTAGAGAGATTGAAGAGATGAAATGGATGAAGGAAAAATATTTTTTAAGGTGGAATGAGAAGAATCTACCATTTTTGGGGTCGGTTGGTTGAAGAGGGACGTTAAAATTTGACTCCAATCAGGAGTGTAACGCCTCTGCCAAATTTAGACGTAGGAATCCATCAAGGATGGTAGTGCACAGTGTGGACATCCGCACGTTATGCCTACATCCGTGACAAATATTCTCTCATTGACACAACAAACAGATGCTAGCTAGAAGGAAGGCAGTTCGGTGATGTGTAATTTTTCCTTCGGATTTTATTTTCCAAGGTGAGGGTATGTGAGGGGAGTTTGCGTAAGGGGTGAAAATTCGCTCCTATACAAACAAAAATATCTACATCTCAGCCTTTCCCCCTCACTTCAGAACACCAATTTTACCCAAGTACAAAGGGAAAGGAGATCCAGTGGAACACATACGAATTTAATACGACATGTATGGAAATCATATATGATCCTAGCTATTTGATGAGGCTATTTCCATGAAGTCTCACAGGGCTGGCCCTAGATTGGTTCACACACCTTCCTTCAAGGATTAGAACATGGGGAGAGTTGGATGATAAATTCATTAATCACTTTTCCTTTAACATTGAAAGTGATGTGACTTTCACAACACTATGTACAACCAAACAAGAAGAAGGGGAGTCACTTACCTCATTTTACGAAAGATAGTGAATTCTAGCTATTGGAAACAAGGCACACTAAGAGGGAGGGTGAATCATGTTAGAAACCAAGATCAGACATGCAAACCTAAACACCTTCCACAAAAGAGAAAAACAATGAAAAAGTAGAGCTTTGCATGAAATTTGCAAATTGATATTATTCAGGAATTCAAAGATTACAAAGAGATTATTTGCTTTATAAAAGCAAAGTATGCAACCCTAATGTTGACCAAAAACTGCTCAACTAAATAAAGCTTACTTATTAATTAAGTAAACTAATTATTACCTAAGAAAAACCTAAGTAAATTTATGCAAGTGTAATTAAATATTAACTACACTAACACCCCCCCATAAGTGCAACTTAGGGAGACTAAATAATCATGCACCTAAAACTAAGATGAATGCAAGAAAGCATGAATGGGTCCCAACAACAAGGCCTGATCAGGTACCCATATACAAATGCAATAATGAGGTAGAGAAGGAAAACCCAATGGGACAACTCCCCCTACAATGAGATGACTGCTACAAAGAAGCACTGGAAGAACACTATTGAGTAACACTGGAACCACAATCTAGCAAGCAAAGAAAGATACTTCTGTCTACAAGAATCCATATCAGAATCATAATAATGCAATGACAGACCCGATGCCATAGAACACTCAAACACTCCAAACTAGAACAACCTTGGAATACATAAAGCAACAAAAGATGATATGATGATGAAAGAATCTAGAAGCCGTGTATCTCGATGCCGATGTAAAAATAAGACTGAAACTCTTCCATGGGAAAAAGTACCATAAAGACTCTAGAACATTAACCACAAATGTAGTGGCCCTTAAACTAAGATGGATCTGATGTAGATCATTAACCATAGGCTCTCAATCTAAAGTGTGAACCGATATGAATCTGATATGAGTCAAGCTGAGACAAAAATGTGGCCAAAATAAACTAAGAAACCAAATTACAACCCATGCGATTTTCCATCAAAATACAATGAAGATTATTATGCAAAAAAAACCCCTGATGGAACTTTATATCAGTTCATTTATTACAATACCCAATGATTGCAAAAGGATACAATGCCTAAACATGCATAAACATAAAATTAAAAAAGACCTTAGATCTGTGTAGAGGACTAAACTAGCTTTCCAATTCCACAAGAATGGTGAAAAAAGGATCACCAAGTCAAAAGATATGCCCTCCGGAGTGAAAAACATAAGTTCTGAGTTCAAAGACCTAAAAAAAGAAATTGGAGAAAAATCAAAGAAAAATACCAATACCACTGGATTGGCCTCGGAATCAGCTTTCTAATGGTCTATCATTTGCGAAAAAAGGACACCGTACGCAAACGTTACACCCAATTTTGTAAAAGTGCTCCAATTTGGCCAATAAGGCCTATAGGCAACCCAGGGGGCTAAAAACATTTCGGCCCCTTGTCCTGTGCATGACTAGGGGTTGGCGGGCTCAGGGCTGGGGTGGAACCCCTGGTCACCCATGTGACCACAGTGAGTGCAGAGGAGCTGGCCGGGGGCTAGGTTCATAGCACCCAGTCCCCCATGTGACCGGTGCTGGTGCTGACCAAGCCCATGGGGGTTGAGAGCGGACTGACAGTGGAGGGGCTGAGTGCCACTCGACGGTGGTGGACCAGCCACTGCCTGGTGGCTACTGGGTGAAGCTTTCCTGCAACATTGGACGCACAAAAACCAAGGAAATTTTTGACATTTTTTTGGATTTTCGTGTTGTTTCTGCCTTGTGAAGCGTGCTGGGGAGGTCATATAGCCTCTCTAGCAAACTTTTTTTTCCTTCTAAACCAAATTTTCCAAAATCAATGAAACAAAGGGTGATCTTAGGGTTTTGGGGCACTGCGAACACGATGACAGTGTCTGTTTTGCTCCAAGATGCTCTGCAAAATAGGCTTCCCCTAGAGCTTCCAAAAAATTAGCAAACATGAAACCCTCACAGATCTGGCAAATGATGATGAAAATTTGCAAAGTAAAAGTCAATCCTAACTTTTCCCAGTGCTTTAAATCCAATGATGAAGCCCAATCTGATCCAAGATGCCACATAGATGAACTCAAGGCATAAAATACTCGAGGAACCCCAAACAAACTCTACAATGATTTTCTCCAAAATTTGAGAAGGGGTTGCATGTCAAGCCTCTGATACCATGTTAGAAACCAAGATCAGACATGCAAACCTAAACACCTTCCACAAAAGAGAAAAATAATGAAAAAGCAGAGCTTTGCATGAAATGTGCAAATTGATATTATTCAGGAATTCAAAGATTACAAAGAGATGATTTGCTTTATAAAAGAAAAGTATGCAACCCTAATGTTGACCTAAAACAACTCAACTAAATAAAGCTTGCTTATTAATTAAGTAAAATAATTACTACCTAAGCAAAACCTAAGTAAAGTTATGCAAGTGTAATTAAATATTAATTACACTAAAAAATCAGTGTTGTGCAACAATTAACTTTGACAATATTTAACTTCACAACATTAATAAAATTCAATAGTAATACATAAGAAGAAAAGTAAACACAACATCATAACACCAAGATTTTTACGTGGAAACCCTGTTAGGGGAAAAACCACGATGGATGACCAATCCACACGTATGATTTTGAGTATACTCAAAATGAAGATTACAAAAGGGGAATTCATTTGCATTCAAGCACACTACCTAGAGCTCACTACTCAAATAAAAGATTTCAGATTAAAACCATCTAAATATTTGAATTGAGATGATAGCATATAAAATGCCTGATTATAGTTCTAGATTAAGTACATAATTGATTTTCCACCTTATAGATTGATTTTGCAATACTTTTTTTCTTTGCTAACACACACCACACATATCTTCTATGCACAAGTGAAACCATGATTATTTGCACCTCTGCTCTACTTTAACTCCCAATTTAGACACACAGAACTTCTACACACACCAAAATTATATGAAAGATCGAGTATATATATCCACTATATGGGATTTATTGCACTTTGTCGACTTCACCAAAATTATAGTTGTCGGCTCACATAATGATAAATATACCATGCGTATCCTTAGTGGTAAGCCACAGCTTGGCTAAGACCCATACAAACACATACAATCATATAGATATTCAAATGATTAACTCACATACATCCATGACTTAATATTTTTTTTAAGTCGGCCTTAATACATGAAGGACTGAGAATATGTCAACTGAGTTTCCTAACCCTTATGATAATTGGTATGATCCACTTCACCTTGAACACAAGATATATAATACCTCAATAATCATTTTTGAAGATGTGCAACACAAAATGGTAACCTGAAATGTATGCACAGATCGATGAGTGTTGAGTTACCGGATACCCTATCCTGCCTTGACTGAATTCGATCTGACTACTAGTAGGATTGAATAAGGATGTGTGCACCCTATCAATGCATAGGGTTTCCATCAATGAAAACACTAGATGACAGTTGTAGTGTCTCTTTCCAACACTAGCTAGAAAGTTCCCTTGTCATATTCGTGAGAAACAACTAGTCACCATATTTTTGGAGAACCTAAATAGAGAAATGATGAGTGGTCTTCAAATATAATGTTGCACAAATTTTGATGAAATCCTTGAGAAATTTGTCCTTATTGAAAAAGGTCTTGTCGTCAAGGGACTAGTCAAAGTACACAAAGAGACTTCAAAGCCAACTAATGACAAAGGAAAATACTGGTCCCGAAACAAGAATTTCACTAATGATGGATTTGTTGATCCTAAAGTGATAAAAAAAGGTCCTACCATTCACCTCAAAGTTCCTTCCTCATCAAACACACCAAACACATCAAATACCCAAACAAAAGGTCAAAGACAAACATTGAACACAATCCAAAACAACCAACAATGTAGAGGTCCTCCCCACGCTATGAGAGCACATTCACAATTGGGTGAACCCATTGAATCAGTCCTAAAGACACTCTTGCAATACAACATCATCCAACTACCAGACATCAAAAACTATGAACCCTCATTGATCAAACCCAACTGGTGGAAAGAGGATAAATACTGTGAATATCACCACGAAAAAAGACATAAGACATCTAGATATTGGACACTCAAAAATGTCATTCAATATCTCATTGAACAAGGAATCATTTACATTGATAATTCACAAGGAAAGACAAATGTTGATCATACCATATTTAAAATTCCCTTGCAAGATCATTAAAAAGGAAAAGCCTACAGTTCAGGGAACAACAATACTACCAACTATACCACTATCAAACATGATTATAGAACTATTATCATTAACCTAAGAGCCTTTGATGATCATGTTTCCACCATTACCATAAACAATAAAATCTTAGAATGTGTCATCACTACTCGTAGAACCAAGATAACTCTTCTAGGAACCCCTTCCAATCCACAATCGAAAAACCAATACAATCTCCTAGACCAGCTAGGGAAGACTCCCACACAAATTTATATCTTGGAACTCCTTTTCATATCCCCTCAGCATAGAGCTATCCTTGAAAAATCCTTACAAGAAGCATTTGTACCTGCCAATCTATATTTCAATGAATTTTAGGCCATGGTTGGATACCTAGCTATGTCGCATCATGTCACCTTTTCTGAACAATACTTTTCCACACAAAAGATAGATCATAACGATGCTCTACACCTTGAAGTCTACATCAATAAACATAAGATCAGATGAGTCCTAGTAGATGGTGGAGTGGGTCTAAACATTTTCTCCTTGAAATTGATAAAATTATTGGGATACTTTGAGAATTGCATAGATCAAACTAAGAATTTTTTATAAAGGCTTATAATGATGTTGAATGCTCGTTTGAAGGAGTTATTTCACTTCTCGTAAGAGTTGGTCTGGCTATAATGAACACAACATTTCATGTCTTGGATCTAGATTTACACTTCAACCTTCTCCTTGGTTTCCTTTGGATTCATGCTATGAGGGCTATACCATCCACATACCACCAATGCCTCAACTTTCCATATTAAGGCACCGAAGTTACTATTCCTACTGATCCCGATCCCTTTCAATATTGTACAAACCTAAAAGGGACTGTTGAGTGACAAGTGCCTATAAATTGAGAGGCCTCATCTTCCACCTCATCTCAATACATTGATCCATCAGACCTCATCAAATCATCCACTCCATTCATCCCACCATCCAAACCCAAAGTCTAGACTCAAGATAAAGGATTTGAAGAATTAAAAATGCAGTCTCTTTTGCATTGGAAAGCTACCTAAATCACCAAATTCTTATGACAAGTTGCATCCTAAACATCCTAAAGTCATCATCCATAATCCCCCTACTACCTTCACTAAATGGGGGAGTTGGCTAAAGAATCTTTGGATGACCATATTTACACATGGTTGTATAAAGAAGAGGACA
The DNA here is from genome assembly GCA_007115665.2 of Sequoiadendron giganteum. NCBI lineage: Eukaryota > Viridiplantae > Streptophyta > Pinopsida > Cupressales > Cupressaceae > Sequoiadendron > Sequoiadendron giganteum. The sequence continues at coordinate 710,514,470 of CM021103.1, forward strand.
TAAAACCTAAGCAACTACTAATTGAATAGTATCCAAAAGGGTTCCTATTAATGAAGAAATACGGATATGATGGACATAGTGGCCTTCGTCTAAAAAAAAAAGGAATTTTGGAACCCTTATAGCCTCCTAAATTACTAAAGTATAAAGGGTTAGGGCTTGTACCAGTAAAAGTGACTATCTGAGGTATCGGGTTACCCTTGCATGAGATTGTTAATGCCTTAAAATTAAATTGAGACATCTAAGGAATATTATACCGACTCTAATTCCAATGAGTAGGAATGGGATTTAGAATCCAATGATCCATCGGTAATTATAAAATTGAGGAAAAATTTAGAGAATCTGGTGAGCCTACCTTCAAGGAAAGATTTAGCTGCATGTTTAAAATTGGTCCCCCATCAAGTCCCCACCAAAAGGTCCCCTTGAAAAGGGACGATTGAATCAAACACTTCTGGGAAACTGATGATTCTGCCTTCTGGCAACCTAATGAATCTACCTTTATCTTTACCCTATCTAACTACACCATGACCCTTGAAAATATTGATGATGGCTTGCCCCTCATTTACATGCAGTTAATAGATTGGGATCAACAAGAACCATTGAGTTTAGACACATTTGAGAACAACAAAGCAATTATTGAGTTCATGGGAATTTGTGAAGGAATACCGAGTGGGGATCATAAGGTTGGCTTTGTAATAGAACTCGATAGTGCAATAAATTTTGGTGAGGTCATCCTTTCCTCTAGTCACAAAAGTGAAAATGAAAAAAGTAAAAATAAAAATAATAGGTCTTCAAGTGAAAACCGAAAGTTACCTGCTGACTATGAAAAAGTAAAAATAAAGGGCGTATCTGAAGGTGAAAACCTCTCTAAGGTTCCTGAGGATGAAGGACTAGACAGTCTCCCTATAGACTGAGAGAGATCAAAATTTCTTATAGAAGAAACATAAGAAATTAACATTGGGACACAAGACAATTCTAGAATCATAAATCTGGAAGCATCTTTGACAGCCAAAGAAAAACCTGAGTTTACAACATTATTTTTAGAGAGACAAGTTAATTTCACATGGTCATATGCTGATATGCCTGGATTGGACCCTTAACTTGTTTTACATCACCTTTCGTTGATACCATATGTAAAACCATATAAACAAAAGCTAAGGAAAATGCACCAGCAGATTGCACTTTTGGTCAAGGTTGAACTAAAGAAACTCTTTGATGCTGGATTCATACACTCTATTGATTATGCAAATTGAATATAAAATCTTGTTCATGTCATGAAACCAAATGGTCAAATTAGAGTATGCATAGACTTGAGGGATCACAACAAGGATTTTCCTAAAGACGAATTCCCCTTACCAAATATTGACATCATAGTGGATCTCACTGCTGTATATGAAATGCTATCACTTATGGAGAGATTCTTGAGTTATAGCTAGATACAAATTTTTCAAGAAGATGAACCAAATAAAACCTTCGCATACGCTTGGGGAAGCTTTTGTTAGAATTTTATGCCATTTGGACTTAAGAATTCCAGAGCTACTTATCAAAGAGTCATGACTACCATTTTTCATGATTATATGCATGTACTTATGGAGGATTATGTTTATGATCTTCTCTCAAAATATCTAGAAATAAGTGGTCACTTAGAAATCCTGGATAATATTTTCACATGACTTGAAAAGTACAAAGTCAAGTTAAATCTAAAGAAACATGTTTTCAAGGTTCAATTAGGAAAACTCCTAGGATATATTATCTCTTGGAGAGGAATATAATTTGATCCTATAAAAGTAAATCTATCTTAGACATGACTTCGCCTACCAACATCATTTAGTTAAGGAATTTACAAGGAATACAAAAATCAATATGTAGGTTCACCACTCAAGTAGCAGATAAGATCCATTTGTTTTAGCATTTGTTACGAAAAGGAATTCCCTTCATTTGGACAAAGAAATTTCAAGAACCATTTGATCAAATTATAAATTATCTATTGACTCCATGGGTTCTTATGCTTCCTATTGATGGAAGACATTTGGTATTGTGCATGACAACAACTACATCAGCATTGGGGGCATTGTTGGCATATAATGATAATGATGGTAAAAAATGAGCAATCTACTACATCAGTCACACTTTGGTCAGATATGAGTTAAGCTATAGTCCTATTGAAATAGCATGCCTATTAGTTGTATTTGCAGCCCAGAAATTGAGTCATTACATGTCAAACCACAAGAAAAACTTGGTAGCCAAAATTGATCCTCTAAAGTATCTAATTAGTAAAGTAGCCCTGATAGGAAGATTAGCTAAGTGGTTTATGATCTTAAGCAAGTATGATCTGATCAACTCGTAGATGCACCAGTAAAAGAAGATCATCCTTTAATATTTGACTTCCCAAATGAATCAATCTTTGCCATAGAAATACCAACAACATGGAAACTGTACTTCGATGGGTCCTACACAAGTTATGGTTTAGGAGCTGGTATTTTATTCATCACACCTCAAGGGGATTCCATTCCTAAATCATATTGAATAGCATTTACATGTACTAATAACATAGTTGAGTATGAAGCATTATTGATAGGACTCCGAATGGCAATAAAATGAAAAATCAAGGATCTTCAAGTTTATGGTAATTCCCAGTTAGTGATCAAGCAAGTCAATGATAATTATGATACCAAGGATGAGAATTTGATGCCGTACAAGTGCATGGTCGATAGTGTATACATCTAAAAATGGTCACATTAAAACGAGTTTGGTAATTAATTAAATACGAGTTATTTAATTAATCTTCTAATATCATCTACATATAAATAAATATAATTATTTATTTATATCATTCACTTTCTAATTCTTCTATTTTAATTAAATAAATAATTTTATTTAATTATTATCATTTTCTATCTTCCTCTTAATTAATTAAATAAATTTAATAATTTATTTAAATTAATTATCATATTAATTAAAGTTTGAATTTTTAAATTCAAATAAAGATCTTCTACATTCATCATTATTTCTAATTCTTCACTTGACATTTAATTAAATATTCAAAATATTTAACTAAGAATCTTTTATCCTCTTCTCACACATAATTAAATATTTTAAATATTTAATTATGGAAGCTTCTAAATTCACATGTCACATATAATTAAATAATATAATTATTTAATTATGAAATTATCTTCAACTACCAACTAACTCCTCATAACTAAAAGTAACAAATGGATACTTTCCTTCATTTTTGAATGAAGAGGGTTGTGTAGGAGGAAAAATTTCCCCTCTTTCTCTCTAGCTGCCACCTTTCTCTCCAACTTCTCGATCTTCCAACGTTCATCAAACAAGGCTTGATTTCAACCGTCGATCTTTTCCAAGTAGGTTTTTGCCTCCAAAAGTCTATAAATATAGCCTCTTTGTGCTTTGAAAAGGATCTAATTGAATCTAGTTGAATAGCATGAGAATTATAGTTGCATTATTGAGCACTTAGAAATATTATCATCCTAGATTTCTTGAGCATGGAATCTTAGTTTTAGCATAAGCAAGCATGGTAGAATAATCTTGCATAATCTATTTGAGTTTCATACCTTAGTTTCATTATCTCATATCAATTTAGCATAGAAATGCATTTTTCATATAATCTCATTCTCTAGGTTGTCATTTTGTTGAGCTACTACTTGCAAAATCTAAGAGAAAGCAGCTTAAAACAAATTCTTGGAGATAGAGGACAATGGGACATCTTTGAAGAATTTTTTATGTTTAGAGTTTGTTTATCTTTAAATTAGATTTCTTTGATACAATGTCGCATTGGTGTGTTTTTTTAACTTATTAGTTTATCCCACATATTCACACACATTTTTGGCGCCCACCATGGGGCCCTTGCCCCATTTTTAAAATTTTATTGTAGGTTTTTTGGCAAGTTACAAATTGGACTCGTGGTTTAGCACATATGAGACCCATTTTAGCACATACATGGGACAGTCTAGCACATACAAGGCCTATTTTGGTGCATAGCTACCCTGTTTTAGCCCATCATTGTATTCTTTTGGTGCATAGATGCTCTATTTTAGCACATCCATGTGTTTATTTTAGCGCATATATGCTCTGTTTTAGCATATTTATGTGTTGTTTTAACACATCCAGGAGACTATAAATTTTTAATCTTGATTCTGAGATGTCCGTGGATAGAGATTAACACTTTTTGCATAAGGTTAAAATGAAAAAATCCTAGGGTAGTCATTTAGATTAAAATAAACCAATCCTAGGGTAGTCACCAAACAATTGAAATATCTTGGATAAAA